>JAPQRP010049480.1:0-13189 GCA_037367295.1 Apogon hyalosoma | reverse complement strand
CCACTTTGAAAACTTCTGGAGGAAGATGGATGGACACAAGCCATCAAACATGGCTGAGCTTCTTGAATTTCTCTGCCTGGAGCTGCATAAAGTCATCCAACAGCAATAGAGAACCAAGACACGTGAAAGCTGTCACTGAAAATCAGGGATATTCCACTGAATATTGATGTCTGAACTTTTACCAAGTTACAACATTAATATTGTGTTGTTTAGAAATTAATATGAACTGGTTTTCTTTGCATTATTTGAGGTCTGAAAACACTGCATCTTTTTATTTTAACCATGTGTCGTGTTCTGCAAATACATGCTCTAAATAATATTTTTATTTGGAATTTGGGAGAAATATTGTCGGTAGTTTAGAGAATAAAACAAAATTGTTCATTTCACTCAAACACATACCTATAAATGGTAAAATCAGAGAAAGTGATAATTTTGCTGTGGTCTAATTTTTTTCCAGAGCTGTGTACTCTTACTTGTATGGATGTATTTCACCCCTGTATTTGTACTTTAGTAAAGCATCCAAATACTTCTGCCATGCTTACAGAGACATACTGCCCTCACAGCTGAGTGTCTTTTTCTGTCTGAGCTTTGTCTGCACTGGATGCCTGCCTGTCCTACTGACAGCTCTTTCTCTGCCTGTGCTGAGACTGGTCAATCAGTTGGTGTCACCAGCCTGCTGCTCATTCACTTTCAACAAAGCTGCCTGTGCAAGTTTGGCTCTACTGCCCTCTAGTGGCGTCAGGCTGCACTTCAGGCATGAATGGTGTTCAGAGCTCCTACACCAGGGGGTTGTCCAATCCTGGTCTGAGGGCTGTTATCTTGCATGTTTTAGATGTTTCCCTCTTCCAGCACACCTAAAGGTCATTATCAGGCTTCTACAGAGTTTGGTGATAGGCTGATCATTTGAATCAGGTGTGTTGGAAGAGCGATCCATCTAAAACATGCAGGATAGTGGCCCTTGAGGACCACATCTAGACACCCCTGTCTTACACCATCTGTTTTCTCCCTCCCTCTGCAGCAGTCCTTAGTTCACCCTGATTCCCATATTAAAATGTCCCTGTTTTCCAGCAGCAGCTCAACTCCCAAGATACCAGGCCCCTTCCCGGTCCTCCCCGAAACCCAAACAGCACCTCCAAAGCCCCTCAGCCCTGCGAGGTAACGGCCTTCTCCTGAAGCAGCCGGAGGCTATGACATTGGTCTCATTTACACTCTACAGTCTAATGGCCTTTCAATATGTGTATGCAGTCACTGAATATGTAAATGATGAAGAAGCTAAAATGGACCTGAAGAAGAAAACAAACTATGACATAACCCAAGTCTGGTTTTAACCCTTTAGCTTGTGTTATTTTATCTCTTAGCTCACCCTTTATGAGAAATCCAAAATCTGTCTGATCACTAATAAGGTTGAATGAGAAACTGAAGATGATGATGTGGTTGTCTGCTGGCATCTAAATTTAACATGTTTCTTTACACCTGAGGAGTGTGATTTGGAGATAGTTTGCTGTAAGAAATGTGGATAAATTGCAGCCTCTGGGAGATGGTGCTGTGATTTTGAATATTTGTTTGGTTAAGTCCTCACTGACATGATAAAAAGACCAACGCAGAGGAGGGTGGAGTTCACAACTCCAGCAGGTGGTGCAGCCATGATGGGATGCTTTTAATTAAAAGAGAAATGACTCTCTTAAGTGACTGATTTTGATGAATCAAATTGTCAAAATGTTGATTCTCTGCTGTTGCTGGTCTGTGCAAAAGTTCAGCTGCTATTTTCACCTTTTAGATGTCTACTGTTGGTGTTACATTCACTGATGATCATTTATAGCAGTCTCCACCTCCATCACATCAGTCATATTTCATTGACTTCACTAGTTAATAGGATTATTGTGCAGTCTCACATTTTTATGTATTTATGATCTGATGATATTCTGATAGAAGCATTATGACTGAAATAAAGGTTTTTGAAGACAGATCAAAGTGATAGATGGATCCAGGTCTGATAGAGCTGCTGTTTGAACAGTAGTTGAACTCACCACACTGTCCTGTCACACCACACTGAACTCTCCCCCACCACCCACCCCACTCCTGAATTAAGGCCTGTCTCTGTTGTCTTCGTCTTTGTCTAGTCCCACTCTCCTGTTGCTTTGGAGAAGAAGGTGATTTCAGTGAGTATTCACTGAGGGTTTCCACCTATTTAAATATTGTGACTGTGGTTCCACCCTGTGGTTGTTCTGATGTCCTGACATGTGGTCTTGCTTCTCATTAGTATATGCTGTGTAAGTGCATCGTCTCATTTTATCAGCACATCAGAAGCAGATGGGGTTAACTGGCCTTTTCTGTTCATGTTAATATTTTTAGTGCATTTTTTTATTTGTAAGTTTCTGAAGCTGCAGCTTCATGGTTCATTTGTGAAGTATGTGGTTACTCAGAAAAGACCCACATACAGTATGTGTTCATATTAGAAATAGCTGTTTTGTGTGGTAGCATATAGATAGACATCATATTATAGCTAGATCAAACCATTGTGCTCTGAATCATGACACCATTGTTAAATGTAGTGTGTAGTTTTTAGGATGATTATCCAACAAAACTCATTGGGGGTCGACTGATTATTGGTCTGACGTACAGTTGTTTTTTCTTTAACCCAGTAAGACACATTTAAAATACGGTGGACACACAGCTACAATTCTGCAAATATTGATTATTGTACTTACATTAAAATTAAACTATCAGAGACATTTTGTGTTTCTTGATGCCAAGACTTTAATTTTTATTGTAAATGTATGTTGGTCTATCTCATTGATTACTAATAATTTTAACAACCGGAGAAAACTTGGCCTCAGTCGACCCCTAAAACTCATCCTAGCTGACTTGTTGCTTCATGACGTGTTTGCTGTGTTCCTGCTCTCTTTAGTCCCCTCTCCCAGTAAGCTGCGAACTCCTGCCACCCCGTCCCCACTGGCCCTGAGGCAGCCAGTAAAGGCCACATCCACCCCCAACTCTGCCACCTCCACCCCCACCCGCTCCCTGGCTCCTCCGCGCAGCGGTCTGCCCCGCCCCAGTGCTTCTGCAGGAGGAGGCATCCCCATGCCCCGAAGCAAACTGGCCCAGCCTGTGCGCAGGTGTGCACATCCACACACACCCCTGCTTTATCTGTGTGCATCACCCATGAGTCATGGCCTACATTAACATACATAGTTTCTGCAGGTCCTTAAAATGTCTAAAATCCAATATTCTAAGACCATAAAGGTGCAGTATGTTAGTGTGAAGAATTTTGCATTTTAATTACTGCATCTAATGCCTGGAAACACAAGCAAGGAATAGATACAGCAGTCTTGTGTCCTCCCAGACCATCTGAAATGGAATATGCCGAGTAGTCATTATGGAATTTTTGCTCAGTGACACCAAAAAACTACCAAATGTCACTTAATTGTGCTTTAATGTTTTGATCATGCTATATCCAAACTATACACTGAATCTCATCACCATAAAACAAGTAATCACTTAAAGTGGTTTATGTTTACTTTAATGTGAAGTAGACAACATCTGAGAATAAATGTTCTGAAGCCTGCTGCAACTTGTGAAAGAAAACACCTAAATTTGGATATTAACATTATAGTTGCATCATAATTTAAAAAAAAAAAAAAATCTGCCATAAAAGCCAATAGCAAGTCAGTTAATATGTTACAGTCTTTGTGCTTTTACTCCCCTCGAGAAGAAAAAAAAACCCAAAACCTGACAAACAAAAATATAAACAAGGCAGTGCAGCAGGTCTAACAGTCTGTATTTACATCTAGAACACCATTAAAATCCACTCCGGCCCTGAAATAGGTCTTTAATTTTTCAGTCATTAAATTTATCTTGTCAAACCCTGCAGAAATCACAGATGAAACAACTGGTAAAAGTCACTATAAACCTAATTCCACCAGCATTAAACCTTGAAATCACAGCGCTCTTGTATCCTTCACAGATCTCTTCCTGCTCCTCGGAACTACAGCGGCACTGGAGAAAATTGGAAGGAGGGCTGTTACTGAGCTGGGCCAGGAGGGGGCGCCCCAGTCAAACGATCAACACAAGGAGGCAGACATTACAACAACATGGCACTTTATCTTCATCAAGAACTTTACAGTGAAAAGAGAGAAACAATGTCCCAAAAATATTTACGCAAAAGAATTTATCAAAGGAGCGGACAGTGTCTCCATATGTCAGCGAGGACCTCCCATGTGTGTTCCTCTGTCCCTCTGGTTCTGGAGGGGTCAGGCATGTGCGGACAGCCCAGAAAATGCCAAAGAAACCAGGCCGACTCCAGCTCCGCCGACAGAGGACACATCGCCTGCCTTGGTTTGACTGCGATCATCTGTCAGACAGTCTGTATCACTACATTGTCCACTCTCCCCTGTTCTTTCACCTCCCTCAGGTCGAAATGTTCCCATGCATTTCTCTCTTTATGCTCTGTGTTTAACAGATGTTGGTGAGCAATCTCTATGATGATGCTGTGCAGGTGAAATGTCCCGTAATGTTTGAGAATTGATGTCTTGCAACAGTAAAAGCACCTCTGTGTGGGTATGACATGAGTCTTATCTCTTGTAAAATCAGCCAGAATGTATGCACAAGTTTTCTTTTGGAAATTATTTATTCAAATTATTTAAGAAATTTTATGTCCAAAATCCCATATCAGTATTTGTTTTAAAATTTCAGTTGTTGAAATTGTACATTTTGAACCTCAGCTAATTTTCCAAAGCCTTATTTGTGTTGTTTTCAGTGTCAAATTAGGATGTGTATGAAACCTGGGTGATTTACGATGCCTCAGCCAAAGCCCCAGTGCAACTTCACCACAGTTTGCCATTTTACTAATGTCCATACAAGTGCTTCAGTTTCATTTCAGAGTGACATTAGGTCTGAGATATCTGATTTTACAACAATGAATTATTAGCTCAGTAACAGATTTGGTCCCTGTTCGGTTGATTCAGCCAATGAATAGAAAAAAATAATGTGGATAAATTGCCACATCAGATTTCTATCAGTGTTTATCATTCATACCATGATAAATCAAACATGCTTTGGCTGGCTTTTACCTCTTGTGCCATGACGTCAGGTGTGCCAGTGTTAGGGAAGGTGTTCTGGTTATTGGTGCAGTGGGTGTTATTAAAACTAGTGCCTATAATTTAAAGTTTCACTTGAGTTTGAACATCATGTTTTGTCTTTTAATTTGTGCCATTTCTTTCATTTTTGCATATCTGCTTGATTGATTTGCTTGCCTGTTTGTTGATAATTGTATCAAAACATTTATAATTGCTTTAAAAAATGTAATACACGCCTTCATATTTATAACTACTTACTCATTCTGTAAATGAAATTATTTATTAAAGAGAGAGGTGCCTCTGTCAAAGCTCAGATTTAGTGGGAAGCTGGAAAGAATGTTGCAAAAAGACCTACCACACCTTTTGTGTGAAAGTTTTTGTTATTGAACTTTTTTTTATATCCACAAACATGACATTCAGTTTCCCTGTGTAAAGTCACATTTCAAATAAAAGCAGAAAAGTTGTGTCTTGGTATCTTTTTTAAAAAAAGTTCTTTACATTCATGAAGAAAGAGCTTTGGATTAATATACCTGTGGACAAATATCACTGGAAAACAGCCCGAGTAAGAACCTAAACTCAAGAACTTGTGCATTAGAATGCACCCACAAACACCGTCCATCTACTCACACATGCTGTTATTTTTATTTGCTAAGTGCTGTACAAATACAGCCATCACAGTTAAAAGTAATAATTGAGCTGATGGGACAGTGAACTGTGTCCTGTATGATGCTGATTCAGTGTCGTAAAGTGCACTGTTACCTGTACAGAGGCTCTAGTTGTTGCATTAGGCATCTAGTGGTTCATGGGGGTCTTGTGTGTCTCCGGGAAGGGGAGGATCCTAATGACGTTCAAAGTGAAAACTCCCATCCCACCCATGGATGTAGTGAACACCCACTCCTGAAGACACCTGATGTATGATCTGGACAGAAGCCAATTGTCAACAAAACAACATTACACAAAGGGCAATTATGTGAGAAACTTGAATCAATATTATTTTGTTGGGCAGACACTGAACATAAAACGGGATTTGGGATCTGGTTAAACCTCAGCTCATCCAGTAAACACTGCTGCCAAAGAACTGCACACACTTTAACTTAACATTTCACAGAGACAGAACTCGTGTGTGCTAAAATTCGGAGCTGAATATTGTGATGTTCATGATATAATCTGTTTTAAGATGCATATTTTAAAGTATACAGTAAACATTTTTAGATCAGTTCACTGAACTGCAGCATTCTGTCTCAATCCAACAGAAGTGAATGTTTTAGAGAATCCAGATTATTACATATTCAGGCAGTGAACGTGTCAAAAATAATTTTGCAATTATAACTCGTATTAACCATACCATCCATCCAACCAAACCACGAAGCTGTGCCTCAAAGTTTGATCTGCAGACCCGTGCGTAATGCGCATACTTCCTGAATGAAACGGCACCGCCGACAAAAGCGCCGGGCACACGCATGTTCATGGTTTGATGCACTAATATAAAGACCAGCGCACTTTTGGTTCATGTAGGATGTGTTTACTCAACCTCGACAAACAGCTGCTTCACTGCAGCTTCCCTCTCATGTGTGATGTGAGCCTTAACAATTCCACAGAGGATCACAGAAACTGGCAAACTCCGCTTGGGTATAATCTCCCAAATGGAAACTTGTCAATATGTAATGATCAGATCGGTATTTTAGATCTTTTTCTTGTATGAAGCGGAGCTCAGTATAAAAGCGCAGCCTGGCCGTTATTGATTGGTCCAACCACTCTCACTTAAGCTTTAGACCGTGTGCAGACTCCCCTCCAGCGATGCGCGTGTATCTGGGAGCCAATCCGTGGCACCAGTCTGACTCAGTAAGTCGCCTTAAAACACAGTGCCATGGCACCATCACATCCTTCGACCACAGGATCCGCCGCAGTTTCTTATTAGTGACGGTGCGCCACTAGGGGAATCATTTTACGCACGACCAGCTACAGACACAAACCAACTGTGGACAGTCTCTGTCCTCCTGTTGCGCCATGAACTCCAGCCGGATGGGTCGTGACGCGCTAAACACTGCCTGGATAGAGTCTGTCATGACGCGCGCTCTGGAGCAAAGTGCGGCTTCTGTGGAGGATGTGGCCATGGCGGGATTACAAGTGGCCGGTAATGCTGTGTTTTTAGGCGGCAACGCGCTCAGGACTGGGGCCGAGGCGGAGTTCATGGCTGCGCCGCCGTCGGAGAAGCCTCACCTGATGCCTGCCTTTTGGGACTCCCCTCTCAGTCACGGGATCAATGTGTTTGTGGGTCTGGTCCTGTGTTTCACCATGCTGGGTCTAGGCTGCACGGTGGAGGTCAGTCAGCTGGGAGAGCACATCCGCAGACCCATCGGGGTGCTGCTGGCACTGGTGTGTCAGTTTGTGATCATGCCCTTGGTGGCCTTTCTGTTGGCTCTCGCCTTCTCTCTGGATGACGTGGCTGCGATGGCGGTTCTTCTGTGCGGCTGCTGCCCTGGAGGGAACCTGTCAAACATCATGTCTCTGCTGGTGCACGGAGAGATGAATCTGAGGTACATACAGTGTACTTGAACACAGCATGTGAGAACAAGGATTTGCGCGCTGAGCTTATACAAACTTATCCCGTCCCTCCACAGGTCTGCATGTCCCCCTCAGGTCGTTTAGGTGTTTGACAAACTGAACATGACCCAACATGTGTCTGATCACCACTTCCATCCTACTCTGTTCTAACGGTGCGTCTTTGCTCCTCTTCTCAGCATCATCATGACCATATCCTCCACTCTGCTGGCGCTCGTGCTGATGCCGCTCTGTCTGTGGATCTACAGTCGGGCCTGGATCAACACACCCGTGGTGAACCTCATGCCCTTCGGAGCCATCATCCTGACCCTGTGCAGTACTCTCATTCCTATTGGGTTAGGAGTAATGCTGAGGTACCGCTACACGCGTATAGCTGACATTGTTCTGAAGGTAAATGTGATCAAAATAACTTTTTCTACTGAATGAATAAACTTGTACATTTAAAAGTTCCATTTTATTCATGTATCAGTCCTGCGTAACTTTGGTGAAGACCATTCCTGCGCAAAAGCGCACTGCGTAATTTTCCGTGGCTGTTCTATTAAGACAGATGCTGACTGTAGGAACAGTGACATCAGTGGCACCGTATCAGGAAGGCTCCTCCCTCCTTTTACTGATAAAAGCCACTCAAGATTGAGGACCACGTCAGTCACAACAGACAGCAACGTTCAGCATAACTGATCCACCAGAAAGATTCAGTTTCAAGAAAAATCCAGACCATTATAATTAATGACCAAAATCCCACGTGCAACCTATGACATTCATGATTATGGAATCCCTTTTCTGCCACAGTAATTAGAAAACACCCCGTGAATCAAAACAATGACCTTATTTATATTTCTTAATGACAACAATGTTGAGAGTATGTTTTTGAAATACTAAATCATAATTTTGACATTGAAACACTAAACCATTATTTGTAAAACTATGTCAAAAGTCCTTTGTATAAAAGTATACAAATAGTATTCTGACCTCCAGGATCTGTTCTTTTAATACTTGTAAAAATGAGTTTCCATTTGTTTCCCTCATACACCCTTAATTCTGATGAGGAGAAACATTTCAAATTATGGGAAAAAAAAAAAGCCCCTCCAGAGGATCATAGAGGCATGGCCCCTCTTTCAGACATGTCAAACGATGTTTGCTCATCCTCATGGTCATCCTGCATCTCTCTTCAGGCGTCGCTGTGGTCCCTGCTCGTCACCCTGGTCATGCTGTTCATCCTGACCGGGGCCATGCTGGGACCGGACCTGCTGTCCACCATCCCTCCGTCCGTCTACGTGGTGGCGATCCTGATGCCCCTGTGCGGCTATGCTGCAGGTTACGGTCTGGCCGTGCTGTTCGACTTGCCTCCCAACAGTCGCAGGTCCGTCTCCCTGGAGACAGGATGCCAGAACGTGCAACTGTGCACCGCCATCCTGAAGCTTGCCTTCCCCCCTCAGCTGATGGGTGGGATGTACATGTTCCCTCTGCTCTACGCCCTGTTCCAAGCAGCAGAGGCGGGGATCTTCATCCTGGCCTACAGAATGTACAGGAAGGAGGTCCTGCATAAAGCGGATCCTATGGTGGACGGGGAGGACACGGACATCACGTATCAAAGGTTTCATGATGAGGACATTGACTTTGACTCATCTTACGGCGCAGTGACAGTGAGTGACCCCAACACCATCATGCTGGACCCTTGTCCTCCTGATCCAACTCCGGTTTAATGTGCTTCTTTAAGGGAGTCGAGGAGTAGAAAGACACTTATGTAGTGGATTTATCATTTCATCCTTCATAATGAAAAAAAAAATCTCTGGGATACAGGGAGACTATGCAGGGATATCCAGAATGCTTATAAAATGCTTAAAAAAAAAAAAGGTGCTTCATGTCATAAACTTCAATCATTCAACATAACCATGACTCAGTTCATGTCTAATACTGCTGAACACACAGCTATGGAATCAATTTTATCAAAAGCTTTTTTTTTTTTTTTTTTGCTCAGTAAATTACCAAAAGAAAGACAGTATTTTGTTTAAGAGGTGAACAGTGCTCCACAACTGAGACAAACATATCATAAATATTCATTCCCAGCAACACAGTGCCAATCCACTATGTGCTCCATTATCGACCACTTGTCTGAACAAAATGTACAAATTGTGTAATATAGAAATAACCGTATCAAGTGAATAAAGATGTCTAAATATAACCTCTGCATTGTAGCCTTTTATTGTGTGTGGGCTGTCTGCTATCTAAAGCAATTGGACTTTAGTTGAATATTTCCATTTTGTACAACTTTATGCTTCTAATTCACAACATATGAGAAGTCAACACTGTCAAGTCCATATGTATTTGGAGAGTGACACTGCCTCTGTACACCACCAGTGATTCTGAAATGAAACACTCAAAATGTGATTGAAGTGTCGACTTTCAGCTTCAATTCATTCGGTTTAACAAAAATATTTAAGAATTATAGCCTCCTCCCACCATCTGGTTGTTCTATGACAAATGAAGCAGGTAAAAGGTTTGGAGTTGATTCCACATGTTCATTTTGCCTTTGGTGGCTGTTAACTGGAGTTCTTAACCCATAAAGACCCAAACATCCACCATCGACCAAAAGCATCTACTGATGTAAACTGTAATACCTGTTGATCTACTAATCCCATTAATCCATGTAAATAATTCATGTAAAATACAGTTTGTCATCTTTTCATGGTCATCAGATATGACCCATTTGGACGTTCAGAGGCTCCGTAGTGAACATGGAAACACCGTCATCTACTACAGCGTTGATTCACCAGTAAAACCCATGGAGTTTGATCAATGACAGTGGATGGACACACTGGGTTTCTGTTCAGTTAATGAACTCTTTGCTGAAAAAGTCGCCTTTTCTTCAGTTTTCTGTTTTTGATAAAGTAACCATCAACTTTAATCTGAACATTAATGAACATCTACATGATCAATAAATTAAAAATAGGAAAATAGGTCCATAAAAGGAAATTCTAGAAGGGCAATATGGATATAATCATTGAAACTTTCTATAACCATCCTATTCCATTTTCTTGAATGATTAAGGCTGTAATTAATGTGATGGACATTTGCCTTTCTAATAAAAAGATAATATCAAAAAATAAAAATATAGAAAAATAACAGATTTTCATTGGGAAAAAAAGCAAAATTACAGAAGACAATACAATAATAAGTGGTGATAAATCACTTAAGAAAAGGTAAAAAGAGAGAAAAATTTATTTAGGAGCTGCCACAGAAATAACACTGGGTCTTTATAGGTTAATATGAAATCAAATCTTGGTTGCATCATTTCCTATTCACTGGAGTGATGAACATATGCAAGACTGTCTATGTACTTATAGACCTGACTGTATTATACTTTTTACTCAATGACATATATGTCAGTTACTTTTTTCAACACCTTCCTGTTCAGTGAAAACCATGTGTCTTAAGATATGTTGGTTTTGAACATCTGTGATGAACCAAAGTTGAATTTGTCTTTTATGGACTGAGACTAAACGTCTCCTTCTTAATCAGGGTAAACTCTTTAAAATGTCATTGGATTTACTGGAAAATGCACAAAGCTGAAAACAGCATATTTTCTTGAGCCCATGAAAACTTGACTTTTTACAGATACATGATTCTCACAGGACAGTAACACTATATATTAAGTGGTATGCATCTGAAGCACAAATGGACTAATGAAATGACCCATAGGAAGTTTCCTGAAACCATAAACTGATTGAGTATCAGATACTGTCAAATGACAAGCTGATTCTGGATGAACAGGAAAAGAGTAAAATGCTGATTCTAAGTCAAGTGACATATACCATAGATTTTTTGTAAACAATTGTTGTAAGGATTTTACAGATAAACAAAAGTATTTTGGCATTTTTAGTTTTTGAGATTTCATGGCCCTGGAATGAAGTGACATGTCAACCACCATCCTGCATTTTACTTTATCATTGGTGTTTTTATCTACACAAAACGAGTGCCCATGGCATCCGTTTTGGATTTGACCTTTAACCCTTATTCTATTTCTTTCCCAAGGAAACAGACGCACATCATCATGCACCTACCATACATTTCTACTTGCTCTTTTGTACAGTACCCCTGCTTTGTACAATGAGTCCATGTAGTCCTTTACTTTACTGATGTGTCTAGGGTCACCCTCATAATGAGGGGCAACTCCCTTGTCAATAGTCTTTACAGAGAGTTTCTTCTTGCCATGCCATACCCTTAGAGGATAGGCCCATTTTTTCAGTGATGGTGCATCCACCACCTCATAGAATGAGTCTTGTAAATGAATATCTTGGAAAGATGGTATAATCCATTCTGGGTTGAAGTCACAATGTTCTGTTTTATTATACAGACCTTTTATTTCAGCCCCTGCCTCTGGACGAAGAACGTGATGAACTTCTTGACCCAGACTTGGACCTTCTATCCCAGGGTCCCGGTGTTGAACGGCGGCCGCGACGATGCTTGCGGCCTCGGTCTTTATGGTCTTTGATGGGAGGCATTTCTGGAGCTTTTCCTCTATAATCCTTTGGAGTGTCCTCCCATATAAGTGTTTGCTTAACCCAGTCCAAGTACGGGCCTTTGCCATATCTGAAAAGACAAACTTTGCCCCATCCCAGCTGGGAAACTTGTTGTGCTGCTTTTTTGAACCAGTCTTTTGCTACCTGGTCAGTGACATTGTTGTACATATCAATAAAACATTGTAGTTCATCTCCAGTGTGAACAAAGTCAGGAAGCCATGGTGGTTGATCACCCAGTTCACACACAATGAGTTTCATATGCTGGAGAACTTTAGAAGGTTTTGGACATAAACAAAGTGGCACTCTAAAGTCATTGTAGTTTGGCCATTTTGCTTTTGCAAGCAATGAACAACTTGTTGTGGTGTCTATGGCTTCAGCCATGATTACAGTGATCCTCTTCTATTCGAAGGAATGGGTGGTAGTTCTTGTATTCTAGGTTGCTGAGGCCTTGCGCTTCCAACCACTAGAACACTAGACAGTTGTTGGCCCAGTTCTCGTGAATAATGATAGCTGGAGTACTTTATATCCTTGAGCCTCTGATTATCATGCCAATGTTTGTAGCACAGCCAGAATTTTAGTACTACAATTATTATGAGGACTAACAGAATTATCCACCACATAGAATTAGTTGTCTGACTGACTGATGTTAGAATATTTATCTGAGTGCCTTGTACATGAGAATCAGCAGACTGGGAAGACCCCATTCTATTTTGAAGAATACTTTTTAACAAAAAGTATCTGCTTTACTTCTCAGAAGGCCAAGTGGTCTTGGTTAGCAACTGCTTGGATACCAGGAGTGACTCACCAGCTTGGTATACAGCAACACAGGATATGAAACTAGGTCAAAAGTTAGGCTCTGGTACTTGTTGTCCTTCAGCTGGAGTTAATTTCATATCCTTTCCTTTTTTCAGTTGCTCCTCCATGCACATTATAGCATGCCATTTAGGAAATTATTATATATATGGAATGAAAGTCTGAATATATGGAATGAAAGTCTGAATATATGGAATGAAAGTCTGAATATATGGAATG
>JAPQRP010049479.1:0-35954 GCA_037367295.1 Apogon hyalosoma | reverse complement strand
TTTTGAGCGCTGGCCCTTTAAATGCACGAGTCACTTCAGGCCCCGCCCCCTCCAGGTTGTTGACTGTGCTGCTCTGTCCCGTTCAACCAATAACTGAACATTTTAGGTAATTGGCTCAAAGTTTGGACATATTTTCAGTTTTTATTACAGCCGCTGCTACTGATAAACAATTATGTCATACTCTGAGAAATGTTTGTCAGAAATCTGAACCTTATATGTGCAAATATCGTGACGTAACTAGTTATAAACTTAACAAATTAAGCAGGAATTAAAATGGGTTGTAGAAATCCACTCAGTTTTTGCCCAAATTAATATATAAAGCCCTCCGATGAACTGTCCTGGGTGTACCCCGCCTTCGCTCATTAGTAGCTGGGATAGGCTCCAGCGACCCCCGTGACCCCAGTGAGGATAAAGTGGGCTCAGAAAATGAATGAATAAATGAATATAAAGATAGCTTTGCAGCACTTGGAGGGTTCAAATTCAAACTTTATAAACTATTAGGGTTCAAATACACAAATAAATGAACCAAAGACTAATAAAAGTGTGTTTAGCTAAATATGACCCCTTTAATTTTGACTGTCTATATTTGTTTGATGCAGATCTATTCATGTCAAAGATCTTTTAATTTGCTTTTTTCTTGGTAATGAATGATTAGACAACTGTAGGAGTGTAGCTGTTTTGCAGTTTTGACAGATATTTTCAGCTAAACATAAGTGATTATTAATTTACATGAACAGGGATAAGGACATTCTTGACTGTACTGCTGTATTTGGTCTCATTTCCTTTTTTTTTCTATTTTTCTTTATTTTATTTTATTTTATTTTGCCTTCATTTAACCAGGAAGTCCCATTGAGATCAGAAATCTCTTTTGCAAGGGAGACCTGGCCAAGGTAGGAGCCATACAAAGTCCAAACAATATAAAACACATACATGATACACAATGAAATAATAAAACACAATAACAACTATTCAACCATCAAGAAAACCAGTGACATTCCTCCTTCACTTCATTCTCCATGATACTTTTAAAATCACTGACAGAAATGAATGTTTGTAGCTTAACAGTTTTTTGAAGATTATTCCACAACCGTGGTGCATGGTAGAAAAATGCTGTTCTTCCAAAGTCTGTCAGAATTCAGGGAACAGTCAAAAGCAACCACTTGGAGAAATGTTTTATTTTCTTTCATTCGTTTATTAATTTTTTTATAACAGATCCTTTTTTTCCTGTAGAGTCCACACCTTTAACCACATTATTTCACTTAGTAATGAGTGGAAATACACATTTTTAGCCCTTGCAACAATATTTGTGCAAGGGACAGATGATATGTGTGCGTTCAGGGTGAGTCCGGAATATTTTTGGTCACAACCAGTGGACTGGTGCTTCCTAGGAATAGTAAACACTAGAGTTTGAGGTGTCATCGGTTTACATAATGGTTCGCACTGCCCACTTTTTTATCACTGATGCATGCACAGCAAACTGGATCTACAAACAGGTTAAGCATCACACAGAAAACTGAAGGACGCCGATCAGTGCCGAGAAGTGAAAACTGTGTACAAATGCAAATGAGTTTTAACCACAGAAATCATTTGCCTCACAACACTATGAATGTGCTGCAACAGAAGCTCTCATTGTCAAAGTGAATTAATAGTGATCTGAATTTTTAAAATACATATGCGCACAACTGAACTTACTTTTCTCTTTCTTACGTTATTCTTCATGTGACTTTTGGTTTGATTATTTGGTTTCACACTCGGAAAAACACACATCTGGGTCTCATGCGCTTATTCCAGGATTCTTCTACGCATTAAAACTGGAAAAACGCTCCGAGCCAAACCGCTTCACGGTGAGCAAATCAGCCTTAAGTGTTTTGTGTCGAGATTGAAAATGAGCCTCTTCAAACTCACTTCAACTCTTCACACTGAGCGACACATTTCTACTTTCTTCTACTTTCACCTGTAGCTTTATTACTGGATTTAATTCACTTGTCTCCGGTTTGGCTTCTGCTGCTGCATAGCTGAGATAGTGGCGCTACATCATCGTCATCCTGACAGTCACGGCTGTAACACTTGGCACCGAAACGCCACTGTCGATGCCCGGATCAATACTGTTGCTGTTTAGTCTGACAGATTTTGAGTAACATTTTAAGAAATACTCGATTCTGCTTGTCCTTGCTAATGAATTTATAGATGTAAAGCTAATATTAAGAGATGCATCTCCTTCTCTTTTTCCACTGTATGTCCATCCTTGTATGCCCCACATTCAAACACTGCTTTACATTTCCATTTTATATTCATGGATATACATTTGTACTTGGCCTCTTGCCTTTCCACATTTGTACATTCATTGTGAAGAGAAATTCTGATATTTATTCTCTCCGTACAACTGATCATGTATTGTATTCACGTATTTCTGTTCCATACACTTGTACAGAACAAGGTCAAAGGGCTTTTGTTTACTCTGCACCTTATGTATGGAAGCAGCTGTAGAGAGACTGGAAACTAACTGAGCTAATTTCATGGAGCGCTTCTAACCCTTTATAGGAGACTCACTGAAATACTCTGAAATTCAAAATTTAAACCTTAGTGTGTTATTAGACATCGTCATCTCCCTCCTCTTGCCTTAAAACATCTGAGCAGCACTTGCTAAAAAGTAAACACGAGCAATAAAACAAATGTTATAAGTTCATAAACTGATAAAAATCACTCATATTCACTATTTACAGCTTCAAAATATCTACAAAATCTTTCTGAATCACTGTATAATGTTAAAAAAAAAAAAAAAAAAAAAACATGTCCCTGGGCCTCATTGAGGCATGGGATTAGCCCCATATTTAACATTTGAGGAAATTAACAAAAATAGTTACTTGCCCAATAAAGGGTTAAGTCCAGACCAAGGGTTCTTGAGGGCGACTCCATAACTTGAACTTGTTTGTCTTAATCTCCTTGTAAATGTTATTTTTTACTCTATTTATTGTCAGCTGTCATTTATTTGTGTTTTAATTATGTAATCTTGTAACTGTGCAGTGTAAGCCCAGATGTCAAATATACTTTAAAAAAAATTAATTAGAGTGCACTTAAAAATATAAGTTTGATGACACTACTAGAAAATATTGCATGTAGTCAACTCACTTGTAGATATAGTCGAAACAGGGAATAAATTTAAGTTAAATGGATTTAAATGAATAAGTTTTAGTTGTGACCACGCCCATGCATGTCTGGACATGCCAGTCTTAGTGCTTTCGGTCAATGAGTAGCTGCAATAGGAGTTTCGATGCTTATCGTACAAAACACAAATCAAAAAGTAAGGGTTAGGGTAAGCCTGGATAAATTGAGTTTATTAAAAAAAAAAACAAAAAAAAAAAAAACAGAAAAGTGGTTGCCTTAAAAAAATTAAGTAATGATTAATGAACTTTTTAAGTACATTTAACTTAAAATCTTAGTTAAATGTAAGTTAAATGTACTTAAAAAGTTCATTCATCGTTAATTTTATTAAGGCAACCATTTTTCTCATTTTTTTTTGTATGTAAACTCAGCTTATCTGGGCTTACAGTGTGTTTTGCATTTGCTGGTGCCTATCTTGGCCAGGACTCCCTTGTAAAAGAGGTTCTTAATCTCAATGGGATTTTTCCCCTGGTTAAATAAATAAATAAACAAACAACTGTACTTTCCTTTCGTCTCATCCATCACATCCTGCCACATTTGACTTTGAGAGCTGTTAAACATCTTATGGCATCAGTGTGTTAACTTTTTCCTCAGGGGTATACAATTTTCAGAACATTACTGGGGTTATTACAAAAATCTTCATTGCTGCTGTGTCTTTTTACCCGACTTTCACTACCTGTCTCTCACTTTCAGCTGCAGTTTAGATCTGTGGCGGCCTCACTTCCCTTACCCCAGTGGAAAATGTTGCGGTTAGTCAGGGGTTCCTATGTAGATGACAAGGTAAGATAAGAAACATGACTGAGCTCAGGTTTTTGTTTCTCACTCACAATGCGTTCACAGAGGTGAGAATAAGGTGAATAGGCTCTCGGCGGCTTAACCAAACCTTAGTCTGCAAGTTTAAAAGAAAAACCAACACAGAGTAACTGGATTATGACGAGTTACATGATTAAGTGATGCTCTGTGTAATGTTACCAACTACGTTTGGTTCACACACAGTAAAAACACTGACCCTCTGATAGAGTGGCTATAGAAAGCACGTCTTCACTTGACTAAATCTACACAAGTTGAACTAAAAAGAAAATCACGTGGGTTTTCTTCAGGGTCGTGCGGTCACAGTCTCATGACAGCACTTGGGGCAAAAGAGACACATGCCAGGCCACATTCACGGTGCTACTAAGGCAAATTAGGAGACGACAGTGTGAAAAAAAATGACATTTCAGCAATGGAAACATGCAGATGTGTAGTCGGTTTTGGTTGAAGCCACAGAAAACATGCTGTCTTCTAATACGTGGTAGAATGTACTCATGCAATAGCAATTTGTACTTTTACTCGACTACATTCGTCTGATAGTTTTGGTTAGTTCTGAAATTCCAGTCCAGTAAAAAAACAAGTATCTCCACATTTACTTATATACATCTAGTCGAATGTTTGTTTATATTAGGTCTATGTTTAAGTGTGTTCGTGTTTATGTTGAAATTGTACGACGACAACCGAACAAATTCCTTGTATGTGTTCACAAATTTGGCCAGTAAAGCTAATTCTGATTCTGATCTAAAATGCAGGATGCCAAGGTAGTTGAGCAGTTAGCACTCCCACCTCACAGCAAAAAGGTTCTGGGTTTGGGCCGGAGCCTTTTTGTGTTGAGTTTACCTGTTCTCTCCACACCATTAAAAATGGGCACACACAGGTTAATTTTCCTCTCGGTGTCCCTGACCAAGATCTGGAGTTGGTCCCCAGACAGCCTTCAATGGCAGCTCACTCCTCCTAATGTGTGCTATTGCTAATGCTAATGCTAATGTTAGATACTGTATGTGTATTTGGATGGGTAAAATGCAGAGACTAAATGTGCCTATGGGGATAATAAATCCTTTTAATTTTTCCTTTTTCCATTCTTTTAAATTATATTGAACATTTGAACATTCCATTTCAGAAGCATTAAACATGACCCATTCTTCCCAGCCCCTCAACCTCCCACCTCTGGTCCTACAAGGCATACTTTCTCTGTCCATGGCGCAATAGAGATATTAACAGCAAATGACCTTTTAATATTTTATATAGGTTGAATAAACAGTCGTCCTTTTTCTCATGCTAAATCAACTCTTTCAAAAAATGCATGTATTAAATGGAAATGCACTGTCACAAAACTGACAAAAAACCTGTTTTTCTAAGCTAAGGCAATATGGACTTTTTAGAGATACATAGTTCTCACAGGACAGTGACACTGCAAACATCTGATGTCCTTATAGCGTATGATGGACCGGTGTAGATTAAACTACCATCAGGATCAGTAGTAAAATTAAAATTAAAGAAGCAGTGAAATGAATGGTAGTAAAGCACCAACGGGGGGGTATTTTAATGCACAGTGACTGGTTTAACTTTCCATTCTTTTAGGTGCACTTCGCTGATGATACTTTAACTTAAAGAAGCTTTTAAAGATAGGACTTATAATAAAGTATTTTCACAGTATTGATATTTTTACTGAAATAAAGGATCTGTAATCATGATAATAACCATGTATGGTATCGGGGAAAACAAACATTTGGAATAAAATATAAATTATGTGATATTATGTGATTTATGACAAATAAACATCGATGAAGAATAACCCATCAGCATGAAAATTGGAGGACTTGACTGAGTTCCAGGTTTTAGGACTTGAGAGTTACCTGACACTATAACAATAACAAGTGGTGCCAGGCACAACAAACCTCGCCCCTCACATGTATTGTAGCTTATTTTGGAATCAATCCAGCTGATGTCATCATGTCTATGCGTGTGCTGATGTCATCACAGACACAGACAAATTTCAGCCATTACAGTCGCAGAAAAAAATTATTAGACCACCCCTTGTTTTCTTCAATTTCTTGTTAATTTCCATGCCTGGTACAACTAAAGGTACATTTGTTTGGACAAATACAATAACATCAAAAATAGCTCATTAGAGTTTAATTTCAGAGCTGATATCGATCCATTTTCCATGGTTTTCTTGATAATAACCAAAATCACTCCAGTTCTTACATCAGTATCTATGTCATTGTACTGACAAAAACAGTGCTTTTAGGCATTCCATATTTTCTTTTCTGTCTGTTTCAGTCACATGATACAGACAGGAGTTAGTACTTGATTACATAACCATTGTTTTTGATGACTTTTGATGGTCTAATAATTTTTTCCGTGACTGTATAAGTTAATAGGAAAAAAATATTTTAAAAATTCATGAAAAAAATGTAATAACATCTATTCTGGGTCACTGGTAATCTATGAACCCAATTTGGTGTGAATTCAACCAATAATTTTGCTACTAAAATGTTAACAAACAAACAAGCAAAGAAACAAACCGAACCAAAAACAATACCCCTTGCCTCCCCTTCGGAGGGCGGGGTCATAAAAGACATGACTTGTGGCTCAGAAACATATAGAGAAGTCGCATTTAATTCTAAGTCAGTTAATCAATGTGTGTCAATAATCATAAAGAAGCCTCCAGTTGAAACAGGGTGCAGACAGACTGAAAAATGCAGTAGGTCTATATGTAAAAACCTAATGTATAATCAATACAAATACTAAATATCAGTAAATCAGTTTGAATGGTCGGAACACATTTTCATGATTTGATGTACCACTGTCACTACTGTTACACTGCAGTACTCTCCTATGGTGAATATAGTTAATTACATTCCAATATTGTAAATTTTGTCAGTGTTTTCAGCTACTATTCAGTTTATTTTAGCTTTGTTGCAATACTTGTTTCTGTGTGACTTGCCGCGATTGTTCATTTCAGCTTGTAATTGACAGTTTTATAAGTTCATATGACTTGTTTCGCCACTTGTTTGACCTTAACAATGACTCGACTTCACTGATTTTCACTACAGAAACTTAAGGACTTGTTTGAGACTTAAAGTTCAGACTCCAGACTTACCCCCACCTGTGATCAACACACTAAAACCCTGACGGTTACTTCACTAGGAGCCCAGAAGTCATCCTGTCAGTTACCGTACATGTTTCACTACAGAGCACAGCTACAGTCTGTGGGCTGCGTCTGTTAAATCACCTGGGTTACATTTATTACGTAAAGAACACATTTTCCATTCCATTTCAAGCAATAATCTGGCCATGCACAGTATCAGGAGGTCTGCAGGTGGGCTGGTAAGGAGATAAATGTTGCTGAACATCTATGCAGAACCATTAAAGAGAACCTTCTATGCCTCTGACTCGCTCCAGTGATTCATTACAGTATTGCTTACCTGGTAGAACTCCCTCAGCCATGTTTTCTGTAGATTCTCAGGCTGGAAGAAGAAGAAAAAAGAACAGTTAGTGACAAAATGAAACTGAAAACTGGCTTTAATATGCTTACTTTGTATCAGTGTCAAACCAGAGGAACTGAAATTCATGTTTGAAAACATCCAAATCAATATATTTTCTTGGGATTTTCCACAACAGCAACCCACTGCAGCATAAAATATGATTTATGGGGGTATACTGCATGTGCTATGAGGTATATATATATATATATAGTAAAGAAGATCCACCCCCTTCCAGCAGCAGTATCTGTCTCTAAGGGTCATGAATGTTGTTCTCCAGGCTATCGACAAGCAATCTCCCTCTCCCCTCTCTTTCTCTTACCTTCTTTTGCTCAGCCTGTATCCGTCATTCCCTCCCTCTCTCCCCTCCACTTTAAAAGGCTATTCCCAGACCTGGACTTCATTTCATTTGTGCAGTGGAAACAGAAACAGGGCCCTGGGCAGTCTACCATTTAAGGAGAGATCTCCCTATGTCGATAACTAGGTCTGATGAACAACACTGTGTGTGTGTGTGCGCGCGCGTGTGTGTGTGTTAGGGAGTTTGTCCTAACAAGACTAGCCTAAAATAAGAATACTCAAGGGATCTACAGGCTCTGTTGGCATCTGTAACAAAGCCTTAATATATTACAGAAGTAAGTGCAGTATCCTTGGATGGCATCAGGTCATATCACACACCAGAACTAATCACCATGACAACTCCTACTTCAACTTATTGTCAGTTCACATTCAAACGCACCAACAGCAGACTTTAATACAGAGAGCAGATATTTTAACTTTAATAGCAACAAAACTGTTTTCCTCTGGTGTTAGCCTAATGTTCACCACGGATTGAAAATCAAAGTACTTGATGAGATTTGATAAAAAAAAAAAAAAAATCCAAATGCAATCGTTAAGGACAAAAAAGCAAATGCTGATCTTTATTTGGATTACTAACTAATAAACTTTCCAGAAACCACACACTGCAGTTGAGCAAATGAAAACTATTTAACTAGCAAGTTGAGAGCACAGAGGGCAGCAGCTGCTCCATCTGTGTTGCCACGGTAATGCCTCGTGACACTACATATTTTTTATATTCACGTAACCAGAAGAAAGTTGACTTAAAGGAGTGATATTTTGCTTTTTTAAATGGAATTATGCTTTGTCATACATTTCCCTGTGGTCTACATAAACTGTAAATGCTCTGCTTGGGTCTGAATTCTTCATTCATTCAACTGCACAGGTCCATCTATTTTGGACTAATGACACCAGAAAGGTGGTTTTGAGCGCTTGAGCGCTGGCCCTTTAAATGCACATGAGCCACTTCAGGCCCCGCCCCCTCCAGGTTGTTGGCTGTGCTGCTCTATCCCATTCAACCAACAACTGAACATTTTAGGTAATTGGCTCAAAGTTTGGACATATTTTCACTACTACAACTGCTGCTTCTGGCAAACAACTATGACATACACAGAGAAACGTTCGTCGGAAGTCTTGACCTTATACATGCAAATGTTGTGACATAACTAGTTATAGACGTAACAAATTAAGCAGGAATTGAAACGGGTTGTAGAAATCCACTTGATTTTTGCCAACATTAACATAAAGATAGCTTTGCAGCATCTGGAGGGTTCAAATTCAAACTTTTGGAACTACTAGCATCCCAAAATACACAAATAAATGAACCAAAGACTAATAAAAGTGGGTTTAGATAAATATGATCCCTTTAAAAAAAATCTAAACTGTTTTTAACTGTTAAAAGCCCAGTGTGTAAGATTTAGGGGAATTTAGGAAGGATTTAGCTGCAGAATTGGAATGTAATATTCATAATTATGTGTTCACCAATTAATATCTACAGAGATCGTGGATCTGCAGTGTTGCATCACTATGTTTCTACAATAGTTCCAGAGAGACAACTTATTTTCTAGGTCTTATTTTATACCAGGTGTTTAAGTGCATTAGCATCACCTAATAAAGGTTTATCTGTTCTAGGCTTTTATTTCAATAATAAAGGGACAACGTTGCACTCTTGCGGCCACTGTAGTGCAGTGAGAAAGTATATTCAGTTGGTTGCAACATGGATGTTCACCACTAGATGACAGTAAATATCACACACTGAACTTTTTAAGTGATAATAAAAGCTATGAGTTAAATCTGAATGTATTTCCCAAAGCGGACTGTGTGAAAACCAACATGCAACGGCTATGTTTAAAACAGTAACGGTTGTATTTGACATGGAGATAACGCTAGCATTCACACTGATTAATGAACACAGTCATGGACTTATGTATGATATATGTTGGCAATAACAGGGGCACCTAAATATCTCAAGACTTTAAGACTTAGAGGGTTAGTGTGTATGTGTGTGTGTGTGTGTGTGTGTGTGTGTGTGTGTACCATCGTCCCGGTCTGAGCCAGATCAGACAGAGCATAGGTCTATATAAGGACATAAGCACTGGACCTTGTCATTAGTCACATGGACAGAGGAAGAGAAAAGGCAAGTGAGACGGAGACAGGCGAACAGAGGAACAGAAAGGTTCAAACAGGAGAAATGCCACCTGATTGTCAAGACACAACTTCACAAAGATGTGTTTGATGCTATTATGCTGCTACAATTTGATAGTCCTCGCCTTGTTGCACTGTTTTCCTGCATTGATCATGAACTGAGGAGCCTGTTCGAGTTAGCTGCTGCTAACTCTGAAACGCTGAAACTACATCTCCCTGCATTGAACAACGCAGCAGACACCAGGTTTGACAGAGGGCTAAGCATGGTAATGAGGTAATAAACCCATACTGGCGACGGTTTTATAAACAAGTCTGAAAGTATCTCATCTGGGGAATACGTGTCCTAGATCAACATGGCGCAGGGAGCGGAAAGAAAACGGCTACAGCAGGGCATGTGCGTTCAACTGGGCCTGTCATGTACAAAAAATAAAAAGCATCATCCGGAGCTTTCTAGAGCGCTCTGATTTAGTCTGACCCAGCTCTGGTGTGCAGCGGTTCTGGGAAACAGATGTTGGCCTTGCCAGGATGGCTCAGAGGAGGACCAGCTGGCCCTCGGGGGTCCCGGGCCCTGGAGAGAAAGTGGGCTAATGGAGGAAGGCAGGACAGACCGATGCTTCTTGATCTATATCTGTAGTCCCGGGCACTTTGCTACTGCCCTCAGCTTATCAGAAGTTAATTTGCAGTTAATTAGAAAGTGGGGCTACACTGGCAGAGTGGTAAAAATAACCCGTACGCTCCCCAGCCTCTCCTCCACATACACCTCCTCTCCCTCCACTGGCACTTTCTCTCGCTTAGTTCTCTCCACCTCCTCTCTTTTTCTTTTTCTTTTCCCGTGCCTCTGATTCTCAGTCCGTGGCCTACTTTTTTAGACAGCATGGGGAACTCAAAGCCTCTGCTTGAGTTTTTAGCGGAGATCTATTTAAAATCCCAGTCATCACAAAGGTGGAACATAAGTATGTAGGCTTTGTCAGAACAAAACAAAAAAACGCTCACGGTCTGTCAGGAAAATAGAAAACCACATCTCTCGGTATTAAGACACCAAGTTTCATGGACGACTGATATGGAAATGAGGCAATAAAGTGGACTTTGATTTAAACACATGAAAATGCTCACACTGGTTTAACAGGAGGCTGTAAAATCTTCACCTTTCCCTTTTCAGAGAAGGTCAAATTCTTTGTTTTGGGACTGGTTTGGTGTGGTTATCTTGTGCCAATTCCGGATTTAGTACCCATTTGCAAATGCCCAATCTTTGAATTTAACAAATATTATGCAAAGCACAAGGCTTGGTGTGTTTGCCAAAAATGTGTGAGGACAAGGAGGACAATTACTGGATGTAGGTTTAGGTGAAATCTTTCAGATGCAATGACACAAATCATCATACACCAAAGCACAAGAAGAAATACAGGGTATCCCAAAAAAAAATTGACATAATTTGAGATGTCCACATCAGAGTGACTACATGGTCAGGAGAAATGATACTTAATAGGATTTATTGTGGACATAAAATGTTTTATTCTACAAATTTCAAATGAAAAATTCTGGGGTTAGCCCCATCTAGATTCTTTTTTCTGACACAAACAGCCTTTCTCTCGAAACGTCTTATGCCACGACTAAATCTGCTTTCCTGTTGGCGCTTGTTTATGAAATTTTCTAAAAAAAATTCACATTGCGCATTCACATTTGACTAAGTTTGGGCATACTTCAATATACAGAATGCCTTTTCTGTTGCAGTAAACGGCATGTCGATTCCTGAAAGCAGAGCAATAAAAATGATTACACTTTTTTGAGCAAAAAGAGCAAACAAATTTTAAACAAATTATTAGGTGATGAAATGATGTCACATTTTTTTGGGACACCCTGTATATCACAGAATGAGGTTGCAACACAGAAGAACATGACTGTCTTTCATTATCAAAGAACAGCACAAAATTGGAGTTAAACTGACCTAACTAATAGAATAAAATAAAACCATCTGTTATTTCACATGAACAAAACTGAAAACTACGATTATTAGTTTATTAGTTATCATTAGCATATTAGTGTCAAAAGCAACAGCACAAATAGGAAAACTACTATAGAAAATATAAAAAAGTAATATCCAAGACTAAAGCCTAAAATAAATGGTGAAACACAGATGCACAGTAGACATTCCACACTCTACTGTCATCATTTCACAGTTCTCTTAGATATTGCACATAATACATAATTTACAAGAAGTATTTTTGGATCCGGGAAAGACATAGCCTCACCTGCACTTGCATCAATCTAACATAAACTCATAACTGTTTCAGCGCAGACAATAATTGGATTTACATTTTTTTCCTTTGAAAAACCATTTCTGTCTCTATGGAAACTGGAAAACAAATCGATACAACCCAAAGAGAAGATAAATTGTATTTAAAAGAAAAACACTGAACAAACATCTTTGCACTGCACCATCAAAAATCAAGTATCGAGTCCAATGAAATGCAAATACCACATGCCTCACATTATTGAGATTTGGTTAACAGATCGGAACAGATGTACTGGAAGGTGTAAAGGTACATTAAATCCATAAAGTACCTCCATCCTAATGGTAACAACTTGCATTCACTATAGAGAGGGTGTGATATATCACTGAGGACTGGCGAAACTCTTGTCAAAAACATTAATCTTACTAAATGTGTATGTATTTATTGCGCACAGTGAATTATTGCAAAGAATAAAGCATAAAGTCAGAATATTATGGACAAATACACAATAGGAAAGAATCAGTGTCTGTCTATAAACTCATGGGAATTTAACAGGAAACTATTATGATGATTTTTGCATGAGTTATATCATTAATTCCTCAATGCATTTACCATAAAAGGCCATTTGTGTGTCTTCCTGGTTTGAGTTTTCCTGGAACTTACTAGAGATGGAATGATAATGAACAGTTTAGATTTTGACATTGAAAGGATGTTTTACAATCAGTCAGCAAAACTTTGCTCTGATAGCGACCAATAGCTAATATTAGTCTATTCAACTTCAGTTAGTGGCTTTGAGGGAAAATAACAGCTCAAAAAGTTAAAGCTATATCTAGAATCCCCTCATTTTGCACAGTTCCAGGGTCACTGATTTTCAGCTTTGAAAGAATGCTCATTTATTTATTTATTTATTTTTCATCTACTTCTTTGTCTATTAAGAACTGATTTTCAGTTCTGCAATTATCCAAAGAGTGTATTTTGTTTAGTTTCTTTTTTCCCACTCCAACATATTTGTCTTTAACCCATAAAGACCCAAACATCTGCCATCGAACCAAAACCACCAACTGATATGAAATGTTTAATAACTGTTGATCCCCTAATCCTATCAATCCATGTAAATAATTGGTGTAAAATAAAGTTTGTCATCTTTTCATAGTCATCAGATATGACCCATTTGGACGTTCAGAGGTTCCATAGTGAACGTGGAAACACCGTCAACTTCTACAACATTAATTCACCAGTAAAATCCATGAGGTTGGATCAATGACAGTGGATGGACACACTGGATTTATGTTCAGTTAATGAGAGATTTGACTGAAAAAGTCACTTCTCTGTAGTTTTCTCTGTTTTTGATACAATAACCCTCAACTTTAATATGAACTTTTATGAACATCTACATGGTCACTAAATTAAATACAGGAAAAAAACTGATTTATACTGATAAAATGCAAAATACAGAGAATATAATTAATGGTGATAAATCACTTAAGAAAGGTTAAATATAGAGGAAATTTCATTTGGGAACTGACACAGAAGTAGCACTGGGTCTTTATGGGTTAAAATTCCACCATTGGTATTCACTCTGTACTCTCCAAAAACAAACCAGTGCATTTTTTTATCATGCAAACTAACTGTAATGTCTAACCCAGTTTTCATTGGGTTCAAACAGGAACGTAAAACTCCCATAGTTAAGCAAGTTGTGGTATTTAGCTTGACACAGAACCTCAGAGGTCGCGACCTGAAGTGCGCATGCTGTTCTACTCCTTGTAGATCCATAGCGAAGCATTCTTTGGCTGATGGGGATGCAGCATTCCCCAGCCCAGTTTGGTGTTACAACAGGCCGTTTTAACTGAGATCGGCGAGGATATTACGTCAAGCGCCGCGCTGTTAAAGACCCCTGTGGAGATCTGCTGGGAACACATGGCCACCACATGAGTTTCCTCCCTCTCCATGTAGTCCGGGTAATCTTATACTGTTTTTTTTCGCAGCTCCCATTTCAACTGCAGTGTTGTTATATTCACAAGGTTCTGCTGATCTGTTAACTTAGGTTATTTGGCTGGATTCTTCTTACTCACTGACCTGTTCTAACATTTCCAACAAGAATTCCAGTCTTTCTACATCTCAGTTCAGTTCAGCATGGGGTAACAGACATACAGGTCAGAAAAATTGTAGCTTACAACCTTCATAAGTGATGAAAGTGGGGATGAGGTTGCTTGGTTACACCTGACACCAGTACCAGACACAAACAGGTCTAGAACACAGGGAATCGGCAGGTTTGAGGAAGCCAAATGTATGACTTTTTATAGTTTTCAATTCTAATGATCAATCAATCAATCAAATTTTATTTATATAGCGCCAAATCATAAAAGGTATCTCATGACACTTTTCATATAGAGCTGGTCGAAATCAGACTCTCAAACCAATTTACAGAATCCCAACAAAATCCTCAAAATTAATCAAATTTAACACTTTGCATTCACATAAATACCAGTACAATAGGCTTCACAGTTATTGTTTTGAACCAGTCGTAACCATGTTTCAATCCAGCTAACGTTACATTTCCATTTCCCCATATCTGATGTTTCTGCTACTGACCTTTCTGATGTCTCTTACCAAAATGCCATGAATGTCTCCAGGGAGAACCTGTCCAAAACTGTACGCATGAAAGCTTGGATGAAGAGCAGTGCAGATGAGTAGCAGCTCTGACTTCCTTTTGTCCCCAAGTTTATAGCAAACGGCATTTAGCATTAAGGTATTTTAGCATCGTCCACTATGTCTGAGCGTGGACCAGAGGTATCCCCTTAACTAATGCCTCGTTCACACAAAAAACAGACATTTTTCTTTACACTTGAGAGGATAAATGTAGAGAAAACTTAATTTGAATGTTGCCAGAAACATAGCTCTAGGTCTTAAAGAGATTTTTTGCTCAAGACTCTTTAAATGAAAGGACTTCAGAGTTCTCATCCAATAACAATATTATTTGAAGAGTTTATACGTACCATGGAGTGACCTAAATGTTTCTTGTTCAATCTGGAAATAAACAGATTCATCTATAATGGAAAATGACACCTTAAACAGCCGCACATTTTGTAACTGGGGGACCAGTGGTAATCCAATACTTTGTCCTGCTCATTCAGGTGAATTTATCACTGTTTTGTTTGATGTCGTTTTCCTGAGAAGCAAATGAAAACCAGCCTCTGAACTTTGTACGCAGTGAATCCAACCCACTTCACTTAGACAAACGATGAATGAGCTACGACAGGAGGAAATGGTTGCTTTTCTCAAATCATAACCACTTCATTTGCCATTCAAAACCAGGAGTAAATCAGCTCAGTCTGGGACTGCTCCTCAAATATCATAGCATACCCTATCCTGTTTATATCCTTATATGTTGTATTTTATCTGTAGTATAGAGTTGGCTTTTTGTATATTTAGCATTGTAGCATTTAGAAGTATTTTAGTAGTATCTGTGTATTTCACATTTTATCTTTGCAGTTTTTATATATCATCAATATTTTTCAGTTTTTTGTGTGATTTTTTTTTCTCATTTTGTTTTTGTAGAAAAAGGTGACAAAATATCTTCAACATTACCATTCATACATATGTCATCTATTAGAGCCCTTTTTGTATTTCATATTTTATACATACAAAAGTGAAAAAAACAAAAATAAACATATGAACTGGGTGATTACAGTTTCGGCTTTTCTCACGTAAAAACAATCATAGCGTTACAATACCTCTGGGTTCTTTAAACACTACAAATGTTATGCAGAAAAACATAAAACAAAGGAAAAATACTGGGACATTATAAAAAAAAAAAAGAGGGTATTTTTAGAGAAGTGATACAAATTCTGGGCAGCTAGAGGACACAAACTTGATCCATTTGTCCCAAATATGATCAAATGTGTCCCTCTGGATTCTGACAGAGTAAGTCAATTTTTCCATTTTGAATATCTGCAAGATGATCTCGTACCGATCTTCCATTGTTGGTGGAGTTGGGTTTAACCACTTTCTTGTAATAGATTTCTTGCTGGCTGCTATAAAAGCGCCTGTAATAATTCTGTATCCTCCCTCTGCGACATCACCAAGGTATAGATTTACAAAGTTATAGGTAATATGAACCTTAGAGACCGATATTAAAGCCTCGTGGATACCACTCCAATACTGGTGCATCTTGGGACAGTCCCAGAACACAATGATTAGCCTCCTTTGATCAACACTGTTGTGTGATATTTTTATAGTCTTTTTGCACTTTAAGTGTTTGCTGCTGAACAGAAACAGAGCTGCTTTATGGATTTTCATTGTTCCTGCCACAGTGACAAATATTCTATTCTTTTCTAAAACTGCAAGAGCTCACAAAAGAACATTCCCTAACAGACATTATGGAACTACACAATCTTCAGCTTCCCTGCCCAATTCTATCTGAAAAATAATTTCATTCTGTCCAATCTGATTTCCAAACAAGTTAACACAAGACAGAAAAACTCATTTTTGTGACCTTTGTGGCACAGTTCCTGTCTATGGGCCACTTGTGTGTTGACAGACTATGAGAAAAGAGGTTACTGGCTTTCAGGGGAGCAGGCCGGCTAAAATTAAATGTGCCAATATGGAGGCCATTGACTGAGGGAGGAGATCTGAAGAAGGAGAGCATCTGGGGAACCAGCTGATTGGCTGGCCCCGCATCCTCCAGCAGGTCAACTAGCAATGTCACTTTCCACAACAACTCTGGGGTGGAGGCGCAGCGAAGCGGAGGTGTGTCCCATCAGTGTTTTACGTAATTCAACATCAAAGAGGCTCATTATGGAAGTAATTAGAGCAACCCCTCTCTGAGAAAACACTGAATTAGACCCGAGTCCTCTGAGGTGTCCCTCCTACTTCTGAAGGGTGGAGGAGGTAAAACATGGAGGTGGGAAGTGAGGTTATGAGGGATGATGTGATATTTAGTAACCTCTAGGAGTGAAAATGTAGATTCCAACCACATGAATACTTGTCATCTATGGTCACTGCAAATAAAGTCTGTCCACACAACTTTCATTTTAAAAAATATCTTTGTCCACACAACATAAAATACTCCAAACTGATCCAAATGCTCAGACAGCTATTGTTAGTTTTAGACGCCATGGATAATACTGGACGTAGCAGATGCAGAGGCTTTAATCTGTTATGAAGGTGAAGCAGCAACAAGGTCAGCCGTAAACTGAAGGGACCTTAAGTGGTGGTTGTGGTTGTGGAAGTGTATTCTTTACACGCTGTGGATATGTCCAGAATGCTGGTGTGGTACATCTCCCAGGTCGTACACTGATTTATACGCCTGGATTTGCTGTTTCAGGTGCAGATTCATTGCACAGAGTAATAATGAAAATGGAATGTGATGCCATTGTTTTCCAATTCCCTGAACAAACAGATACACACAAACTGGAGTCTTTAAGAAATCTTCACTTTGGACTTAAAACACCATTTATGTGCAGGGAAAAATATCTGTTTTGCAAAATGTCAGCATTGGTGTGGGCGGGGCTTTAGTTAAAGGAGTGATGTTTTGCTTTTTTTAAATGGAATTATACATTTTAAAACATTGGATCCAATATTGACAGTTTTTACATTATCTGTTGTTTTTTTTTTGTTTTGAATAAAATAAGTGAATTTAAAAATATGCTAATGGCTCTGACAGCTCTTTGTCTGGGGCCAGAACTCTATGATCTCTACATCCCACCCACATCACTATCCTATTAAAATGGTAAGAATGAAAAAAGAAATTAGTGTAATTCACCAACATTAGTTTCTATCCAGTTCAGACATTAAATGTAATTTATTTCTCTGGAATTTCAACATAGTTTGTAGTTGGAGTTACTATAAAATTCATTTTTACTACAAATGTACAGCAATTCCAAATATCTATCATCTATCTGTGTGGTTAATTGTCACTTTGGAGTTTTGCAACACTTCACAAGCCAACATCAACCCACCAATTTAACATTTCCTTAAAGATTGTAAAGTTACCCCCTTGAGAACCATACATCAGACTGCCATGAAAAGTTATTAAGGCTAGCCAATAACATAACAACTGATCCTATGTTCTGAATGCAGCGTACAAATTGTTATCGTAGAACCACAGACACAGGGTTCCATGATTTAATGAGGTTACACTGAATCACACTGTTCTAATCAATGCTAAAACATGGAGCTTGATCCCAGATCAAATGTATGACTGAAGGGCTTTGAACTCTATCAGAAATGGATCTGTGTCTGTTACTGAGACGCAATCGGACATTAAAGTATCATCTTCATAATCATTATGATCATCACTACCATCATTTCCTCAAACAATAGGATGTCAAGTATGCTGCTGGTTTAGAAAGCACTTTAAAAATGATGGGAACATTAACAGGCGTCGATGGATTACGCTTAGTCCCGTGTGGGCATAAGTCAAATCAAGAGAATAGACATTTGGCAGTGATGAGCTCTCAGCCTGTTGTGAAAAAGATCAGAACTTTACCATCCCAGAGTTCCATACATTAATACAGTGGTTCCCAACCTTTTTTGGCTCATGACCCCATTTTAACATCACAAATTTCTGGCAAAGACAAAGACTTTTTTTTTCTTGCCAAAATGTATTTGTTTTTGATCATGCAATAGTTTGCTATATTAGGTTGTTTTTTTTTTTTTTTGTTTTTTTTTTATCAATTCCTAGAAATTTCAGGCAACCCCATGTGGGGTCTTGACCCCAAAGTTGAAAAACACTGCTTAAAAGTAAAAATGTGATTCAATGTGATATCAACTACTTTTCAGAAACTACAGATGGCATTTCAAACAAAATACCATTATATTGCATTCAAACACAGTGGATACAAATACATACATGAGGAAAAAAAACACTGTTATATTAACCATTCAGTCCAGAAAAAAGCCTCTAGTTGGAAATGTGAACATGCATGAAAGTTAAAAACAGCTACATATTAGTTAATTGTCCTGTTGATGCCCCTGACCATGGTACTGATAAAGATCTGGAGTTGGTCCCAGGAAGCCGTCAACAACAGCTCGCTGTTCCTAATGTGTACTATGTGTTCATGCTAATCGCTAATGCTAGGTACTGTGTGTGTATTAGGATGGGTAAAATGCAGAGACTGAATTTCCCTACAGGGATAACAACACGAGTTGACCTTTAACCTTTTTATGATGCTTTTGCAATAATCTGGAGTGTTAACAAGTATTGACTAAATTTGTTACAGTCGGACAGCAAGCTCAGACCTGAATCACATATGTGTCATGTTTTCATGTGCACTTCCAATTACAGGCATACAATGGGAGAGATTATCATAATGGACTGTTATAAACCAAACCAAATCATATTATTATTTAATGCAGGTAGGGACAGAGTGATGTGGTGCTTTCCCAGGTGAATGACGGGAAAATGTAGTGGCATCCTACTGTGGATAAAAAACACTGGGAGGAGATCAAAGATAGATTTTTTTTTTCCCCAGGGTGCCAATTACTGCAAGACTGACAGTGTTAAAAAAGCAGGATGCCTCTTTCAGTGTAACTACAAGAGCCTTTAAAAACAGACAGAGGGTCGTTTTAACATAATTTAACAACTATTAGAATATATATTAGGGGTGTAACAGTACAGAAAAATTTCGGTTCAGTTTGCTTTTCGATACAAGCGTCTTCGGTACAATGAAGGAGACCAGTGGGGGGGTGCACTCTGTAACTACCTGTGAGACACAGAACATTTCTACTAAATATTATTTAGTCATTTGTGCATTAATAGACACCTTGCATGTTATTTATTTTTGTGTTTTTGAATGTTCAATGTTTGTTTATGGCAAACGCTGTAATTTACTGAGTGTTTTTGAACATCTCAGTATTCCCTGAGGTGCTGTGAACATGACGTCACACAGTGATACTGCAGCAGAGGCACGGTGAAGGAGAAGAGGAGCAGGTTCACATGATTTTGCCAACTTGAGTTAAAAATAAAAACCTTTTTGCTATAAAGGAATCTGTGGATTATTTTGTGCCACAAAGCTGCAACAAACCAAAAACTGAAAGTGACTTAACATGCTTCAAACGTCCAACCCAGCTTCTGTACCTCTGTTATACTCTCTGTTGTCATGTTTTGGGTTTTTTTTTTGCAGTGCTGCTGAGAATTCCCCACTGCTGAATGTATGTAGAAGAAACCCTGCACATGGGTTCTCCTTGTGTCCACCCTGCTTCCAGAGTGCTCGCATTCTTCACATAGGCTACATGTATTCATTTGGTACACCTCCATATTGTATCGAAGGCCATGAACCAAAACAGGTTGGTACAAACAAGTGCACCCCTAATATTTTTTTTTTTTTTGAATGTGACCCATCTTGCACAAATACCTGTTCCACTCACTCATGAGAAGCATGTAAACAAATGTGACTGCTAATGCTTCATCTCATAATGCATTTTTAATTTTACAAGTAGGATGCAACTAAATATGAATTATGTTTGACCATCATTTCCTATGCTCTCAATCACACTCATTATTAGTTTTTTGTTGTTGTGTTACAAGCTTTTGTGGCCTGCAATTACAGAAGATACTTCAGCAAACAACATAAAATGTATTAGATGTTAAGATGTTCGGTTGTGGTGAATATGAGGCCAAAAACATCCTTGTATGCAGACAGAAACTGTATAAAATTGGTATAAACAGACCAGTGGCTCCAGGGAAAGTGGAAGTGCTAATAGCAGTATTGATACAAATGCACTCACACCCACCCCTCTCAGTGAGAATCAACACTGCAATCAGCTGGGATTTGTGTAGATCAAGTGTCATCAGAAAACAGGAAATTACAGCACTCAGAGCGACCGCAGCTGTGTGGTTCAAAGAGCCTCTTCCTCACTGCATGAGACTGCAGCGTTACACTTACAGTACCGCTCAACGCTCACACACCTTCTGGAGAAAGTCATCCTGGTGCAGAGGGAGACGCTGGAGGCTGAAGGTGTAAAAAAAAAAAAGAAACCACAATGCAGTACAGACTAAAGCCTCGGCTAATTCAACGCCAGGTAGTGGCTCTGATAAATCCAGCAAAAATTGGCATAAACACATTAAGTGGGTCATGATGGTCGCGTACTATGATCTAACAAATAGCTTTTCATTTTTAAATTCATGTTGTGCAATACCTATAAGGACCTACAGGGAACTCAGCGATTGACAGAGCTGTGTTACTATCTGAACAGTGCGAGCCCACTCACACCTCTGCCATGTGTTACCCAACTCACACAACAAACTTCTGATGACAATATGATACACAAAGACCTCTTTAGCGAGAAGTCATAAACAGGAACCTTGAAAACACTGCAATTTCCAGAGAAACTACTCGTGAAAGAGGTTATGACAAAGCATTTGTGGCCAGACCTACATACTAAACACTCAAAGTGATTGCTAACATAATGCCTGATATCGATCCATTAGCAGCGGGGTATCTTTAAAAGCATCAAAAATGGATTACTTCGTCAAAAGGTCTTTGTGATGCAAACTGGAGGAAACCACTGAAAGGCTTTAAAAAAAATCAATAGTAATTTCAGGAGGTGAAAAAAGCATTTGGATTTTTGTACAACAAAAGTAATCAGGGGTAAATGTCAAAACATGCAGCGCTACATAAAAACATGTCTACGCAAAACGGCTAAAAATAATCAACTGATGGCTTATGAAACCCCCAGGGGGCATCGCAAAGTCACTCAAACCAATCCTCCACCTGAGGTCTACCAAAGTCTGACAACATCCAAATAAGACTAGAAGGTCTTTATAAATGTGAACTAACTGAATCCAGAGTAGAACAGAGGTACTTCATTACAGCACATAAATTGAGTTTTCATGTACTTGTGTTAAAACACACAGAGTGGAAGTAGAAAGCTGTAAAAATACTCAAATATCTGTACATATTTAATTTAGTTTTAATGTTTTTGAGTGGAATTATCCCCCCGACCCTTGAAGACAAAGCAGTTGAGAAAATAAATGGATGGATGGATGGATGGATGGATGGATGGATGGATGGATGGATGGATGGAGTGGAATTATTATTTTTTTACTTTTATTTTTGGGTCTTCCCAGCATCACAACTGATTTCAGCATTAATGGATTGGATGATAACATATAAAAAAGACAATCTACAACAAATGGAACCAGTGAATTTACCAAGAGTAAAAACAGTAAAAGATGGAAGAATGGATAAGAGAGGGAGACTGTACCACAGTGAAAAGGAACCTTAATGTTTCCAGTTCCGTTTCTGACACTGAAAACAGATTTTCATGTTGAATAATCTGTTGTTTTTGATTTGATGTTACAATGGTTTAATAGTTTTCACATTATATTAATTCAGTTCACTTTGCACACAAATAACCTGTAGAAATGTTCTTTCCAAGGCCTGCTTTTTACTTTTATGCTTCAAATGCCACAGCCTGTACCTTTTCCACTTCTAATTTGGTAAAAGTACTAATTAAACTTTCCCACTCCAGTTTTTTCTCATGTATCTGAACGTCTAAATGAGTAAAAAACACACTTATGCCACCTTGTATACTCTGGGTTCCAACAGCAGAAAACCCTCCTGAAGCCTAATCACACACTATATTTTCTGTTCACGTTTTTTTAATGTTCCAAATAAATATTTTTGCACAGACATGACTAAATATGAGTCAGTCTGACAAGAGGAAAGGGTCACAGCTATCAGGATTCAATACATTATCTAAAGAACACACTTTTCGTATTTTCCAAATATAATGCATGATGCAGAAACAAAAAAAGTGTTTCCATTAAACTAACAGCCAGACATGTTGCCAAAAGTAGGAGGAATTATCTCAGCAAACACTCAACATCCTGCCAAATCTCATCTTAAACCATTTACTCCGTCGGAAAAGTTGCGCTTTACAGTATAATGATACTGTTTATTACAGTTGATTGACATCAGAAATGGTCTTAATTGGATGTGGTTTCTTTCCATAAATATCTGCACAAAGAATAAATAGGCCCTTACTAAGCCCTCTGTGTTTGTGTCTTTATTGAAATAAAGGTCCACAAAATAGCAGACAAATACAGCAGCTCTGAGGGAGGAGGGGTGTATCTGGTCTTTCAGATGCCACGTGGACCCACCACCACACTGTAATTACAAGTCACAGATCAAGCAAAGATAAAGACCGTGTACATGTGAAGACCCGCTGCGCTTCCATTTGGTTTTCACGAGGGATGCTTCACAAAGTCTGCAATGAAAGGACCATGTGTGACAGAGCTGCAGCTTTTACCTCTGATGACATCACCACGATGCAAATGTCAAACTGATTCCATCTAATCATACATAAACACTTCTATTTGTAGCATTATTTAGATTACACATGACTCTTGTGGGTTTTTTAATTCCTAGTTTGCCTTTTCAATTTATGCTCGTTACCATGTTGCGCAATATTACTTTTCATCTGTAGATGTACGTCGTTATGGGAGTAAATATTAGTTACAGTTCTTAATGCTGACATCATACAGTTATAGTATGTATACTGTCTGCCATGTTGGCATCAATCAAAAAAGATCATTCAGAGGGAGACCCAAGCCCAGTAGTCTAAAAGTGGAAAGAGTCTGGAGAATATGACTGGAACCAAAACTCTACTCAAAGTTAGAAGTGAGAGCAGAATGAAAAGAACCAGGTATCCATAAAACTCTATGCTGGTTATGCATATTGGTGCCTACACATGGAAACACATCTGTGAGGACCTGTGTGTTAAGATACAAGTGTAACAGCAACACATCCTAGTATGTTAAAAGATGAATATGACAATCACTTCAAGTGTTTCATGGTTGATGATTGATGTGTAGGAGGGAAGAATAATCAACTACATTGTGTTCTCAGATTGAAAATGCATGAGAATGCAAAAATATGCATTGCCAAATATATACTTAGGCAGTTGTTAATGTACCTGATAGAGATGCATAAATAACATCTGTGCAGGAAACTGTTCTCAACAAAGGACAAAGGACAAATGCATGCATTTGTCATTGAGGCTTGCGAACACTTGAAGATGGAAAGCCTAATTAAATGGTTTAGAGCGACCAATGCATAAGTCTTTACACTTTTACAGTGTATTTGTTACCCTTCAGCCGGTGTGTGTCGTCAGTTCATCCTCCATTTGTCTGTCTGTCTGCATGTGCAAAAACTTTAGCAAGCACTGAAGTCAGGCCACTGGGCGTAACCAACATTACGCACCTCTGTTTTTTCGGCATTTCGTAAATATCAGTAAAGTTTTGCGCGGCTGTCCAATGGAAAAGCCACTGGTGTCTGTGAAGACACAACAAACTGCTGAGTTAAATGTTTGCTACATCACAATTTATGTGAAGATAGGAATTTCCATCTCTTATATGTGCCTTCTTCCAAGAACACAGCCACAACCATCTAAAACAAGCAAAAGGTTTTCAGATTTTGCCATTTCTATAAAAATTTTGCAGTGTGAAATGTAAAAATGTGCATAAAATAAAACAATGTAAACATGTAGTGAAACACTGAAATGTACAGCACATCCTCAACTGAATGTGTAAAAATGTTTAAGTCTGAACTTTAACATGCACCAGACCATGTTCTGAAGAGCCAAACACTGTCCCACATGGCATCAGCAATTGAAAGGTCTAATAAAAAACTGTACAGGCCTGGTCATCATCACACTAAGTAGGAAGCTTTATGTTCAGTTTTAGCTGCAACTGTACAGCATCACAACCAAAGAGTACACACAAGTCTGAGATGTACAGAAAACAAAAATAGAAAATGACCCGGGTCAAGTTTTCTTACTAAACATTCATAAATCAATCATGCAGCAGTTCAGACAACCGGGAGGGTTTCTTATTGTTGAGCAGAAAATGCATTCTACCTAAGATTTAAAAGCCATGTCAATGTACCGCTGAAGGTTAATCCTCATGTTTACTTTGGTCTCTCCGGGACAATTCAACAGAAGGAGCAGACACGGTAGCTACGCTGCACAGGAGCTCGCATTATCAAGGCACGTTACTAGGAGTGTATGTATCTGCACAATATTTATGGTGCCAGGAACACTGCCAGTGGTTAGCTAAAAATAACCGGGTTGCCATTATCAGAGCTTTTCCCAAGAACCTGTGGGACTTCCCTAAAAAATGGGTTGGCAAAAAATATATAATTATAAAAAATGAAAAAGTAAAACCAAAATAAAACAGAGATGAAAATGATAAGTGGATAAGATGTGGGAACATTAAGGTCAACTGAAACAGACATCAAGAGCGACTAAAATAGAAGCAAGGAGGTCACGACTACAAATGAGGAAAAGTAAAAATGAGTTTCAAGAAGAAGTGGACATTAATGATTAAGCGTTCATTATTTTTGTAATTAATAATTGATCATTTCCCAGCAAAAATGCCAAATAGCCTATAACAGTATTTAGATGATTTTCCATTACCAGAGAAACAAAGAGTGCTTTCGTTTGGTGGTTAGTGAAAAAAGCTCCATGAAGACATCGCTGGGGCTAAATGATAAAAATAATTATGAATGCAGACAAACCTATCATCAGTACTGACTGACATTGGGAAATTTGACTGACACCAGCTTAAGGCGAATAAGATGACACTTCCCAGATGGCAGTGACTGATATCCATCTGATGTGTCATATTCATGGTTCTTTCATAAATTGAAAGGTTTTGTGGCTTTCCAATAGTTGCTTGTTTTAATAATGAAGACCAAAAACAGCATAGACTATCACCCAAATTTCCATTTTTTTTTCCACTTAAGTTTTTATTGAAATTTTATAACCACAAAGTCACCAAAAAAAACAAAAAATGTACAAATAAACCTTGCTTGGGTACAGTACACGACCCTACATTCACATTACTTAGTCCTTCCACTATTCCGGGTTCTGTAATCAGTCCATTTATTCCATTTTTTGTCCATTTGTGCTTCTGGTAGTCGCAGTTTATGAGTTATTTTTCCATTGTATATATTCCTTCAATAATTGTGATCCATTGGTCCTTTGTTGGTGGTTCTGTCTTTCCCTAGTTCCTTGTAATAGCTTTTTTGCAGCCACTAAAAGTACTTTAACCAAGTATATGCTGTTTCCCACCACATTTCCAGCAAACACATTACACAAATACAGTACATCACAGCACACTGGATTCTCATACCCCGTTATTTGTTGTAGCACTCCGCACACCATCTCCCAACAAATTTCCATTTTAAACAATGGTATTACCCAAAAACAACCGGTGTATTAGTAGAAATTATCTAGTTGTAGTTCTGCACAACAGAGATAGTTAGGCTTCACATCTTTTAAATTTTGTGGTTTAAGAAATGTTCTGTGACTGTCATATTTTCACTTTAACATCAGCCTAATCTAGTGGGTTTATATATTTTAGTTAAGCTATATTAGCCTGGTTGAATTTCTGCAAAAGGTCAATTTTATGTGTAAAACTGATGTAAAAGTTCAGTAGCAATAATTATTAAGAATACATCTATAAATACATAACAGTGATATATTTTGCTAATAGTGTTTAACCATGTGCCACCATTTTTTTTAGTTGGGCATTGGACAGAAAGCTTGGAAATACTAAAGAAGTGTGTATTATTATTGCAATAGTTTATATTTAAAGTCAGAAAAGGAGGTATCATTAATATAATCTATTTCATTAACCACAAAAGATGAAGTTATGTGGTAAGTTTGTTTTCTTAAATGTCTGAAGTACATTTTGGAGTCGACTCTGTAATGACTTTAAGAAGAGACAGTAGTATCTGATCTGGATCTGAGGTCTGGTTTCGTCAGACTGACCAGTTAATATAGTCTTGGTCAATCAGTGTCACTGGTGGTTGCACTGAACTGTTACTGACATTGAGCTGATTCAGGTTCTGGTTCCAGACTCGGATGCAGAATGAGGGCCGTGTCCGTTTCGACCTGCATCAGATGCAGCATCTTCTCTGATAATGATGTGAATATGATTTTGTGATGACATTAAACAACGGACGCTATTCAAGGATGTCCAAAGAGAATCATCAGTTGAGACAATAGTTGCTTTTCCATTGACCCTCAAACTGCACACATATAACTTGGGCATAAAAAATTTACCTAATGGGAAAAAAAGTCAATTTCACCAAAACTCCCATTTTTTCGATTAAAAGTTTTTGCACTGGCAAGAGGTGGTTTTTCAGGCATAGCACAAATGGTATATCACACAAAACTGCAATGGAAAGACCTTTTTCTGCAACTACAGTCACATGAATTAAAAAAAAAAAACAGATGTTGATGGACGTTACAACAAGCAAAGAAGAAGAGTTCAAAAGAATCATGCCACGGTATGTGTGGACACACCAGGAAACTGAATCATTTTTTAATTTAGTATGGGATGGAAGAGTAATGCATAATAATAATGAATATATCTGTAAATCCACACGGTATTCATGTTCGTCGCCATGTTTATGGAATGACTTCTCGTGACATCTCGTAATAAATAAATCATCACATTTGTGATTTAATGGAAAAACCGACATTACACCCTTCTGTTTTTTTGACATTTAGTAAACATCTGTAAAGTTTTGCGCATATGTCTAAAGGAAAAGCAACTAATGAGATGAAAGTTGAGGTCAGATGTCAAACTGAAGCCGAATGAACCCAAACATCTGTTATTTAAAGGTTTCATCCAGGACAATAAATCTGATCCACAATCAGTGTACATAGTGTCTAGGATTGCTTTTACCTGCAGAATATACATGGGTTTTTTTTTTTTAGGTCTTTGGTCATATTATATGACAGTTGCTTAAAAATTCTGTTCCACTAAGAAAGTGTCACGACTGCCTTAACATCTGCTGAGGAGCACAGTGCTCTGATGGCCCGAGGACATCCGGAGGGAGACAACCAAACTGATTCTGTGCACACTTAAAAAAAAAAAAAAAGGAGAATTCAATCTGCCAAAAGAACACATTTAGAACTACATGCATAATTTAATAATGGAAAAGAGCGAGATAGAGAGAGATTGAATTAGGCTGTTACAGATACAACATAAAAAGGCTGCTCCACTTTCTCCAGCTTTTGAAAAGAGGCTCAGACACATTGCATCTCCAGAGGCATTTGGGCATGAATGTTTGATGGGGCTGGTTTTTCTGTCTGACATTAGGTTTATAAGTCTAAAACTGATCAAGGCATTTATTGTGGAGTTTGTGTCTTGGTGTCGGGGGTGATTGCGTGAACTAATTCCATATGAGTAAAGAGTCAGGTTACTTTTAATTAAGAGAGGTACCTGGAAAAATAAATGTCAGTGTGAAAGGGAAGAATCAAACCCAAACAACGACTTTATTCTGGTTATTGAATAACTGTTGGTGGCTGCATTTGCCCAACCTGGCTTAAATATTTGGCCTTCCCTCTACTTTCTCTGTGGCCTTTTATAGCTGTGCATGTTGTACAAAGGTGAGCCTAGTGGAATAATAAATGAGATTGTGGCTGCAAATATTTATTCATCTATAAATCATTGTTAACCCTGACAGGTGTGGTTATTTAATATAAAGCTAAACCATTTACACTAATGATGAATTCAAACAAGAGAACTGAGGCAAATTTTTCACAGAAAAAAAAAAACCTATGGATTTTGGGGTTAAAACGTCCTAAAATAGAAACTGAGCTGGGAAAATGACAAATGACATATTGCCACCCTGTTACCCTGGACATTAGAAAATACAAAAAACTAAATATGAAACAACATTTCACTAAATCTTAAACAGATGTGTATTTCATATTGTGAGCGGTTTTGTGGAACAGAATGGAACAAAATATCAAACAGTGTGAAAACATCATAAAATTTAACATGTATAAAAACCTTATTTTCCAGAGATACAGTCGCAGAAAAAATTATTAGACCACCCCTTGTTTTCTTCAATTTCTTGTCCATTTTAATGCCTGGTACAACTTAAAGAACATTTTTTTGGACAAATATAATGATAACAACAAAAATAACTCATAATAGTTTAATTTCAGAGCTGATATCTATCCATTTTCCATGTTTTCTTGAAAATAACCAAAAATCACTTCAGTTCTTACATCAGTAACTATGGCATTGTACTGACAAAAACAATGCTTTTAGGCATTCCATGTTTTCTTTTCTGTCTGTTTTAGTCACATGATCCACACAGGAGTTAGTACTGGATTCTATAACCATTGTTTTTGATTACTTTTGATGGTCTAATAATTTTTTCTGCGACTGTATAGTAACAATGAACGTGACTAAAACTGTAATAGTGACTGATGGCACGTTATAATTTGTTCTCTTTTTTAGTAATTTAATAACTGACCTATTCTTTTTTATGGACTGTATGTATTAGCTGATTAGCCGAGTCATATAAATTGGGGTAGGACAATAAAAGCTTGGTTTCTTCCTACTTCATTTCAGATATAAAGTGTTGTTGAAGAGCCACAATGACTGACTTTTTTTTTTTTTTTTTGGTTAATTTATTGCCTTCAATATTTTTAGAGTGTTCTATTTGAATGTGTAATTTCTCTTTGCCTTTTGTTCACATTTATATTTCATTCCTACTTATGTTCATCTCATCATTATTGTTATTTTCAAACTTATAGATAACTGACATTTTAGGCCTGAATTAGTATCATTGTTGCTGTGTTAATAATGAAATGGACTCAGTGGATAAGTAGATAGAAATGGAGAGTAATCTTTGGCTTAGCATGAAAAAAAAATCTATAATCACCCTGTAATCTGTTCCTGTGTGACAGAGAAACATGATTACACCTGCTGTATAACAGAAATCCCCGTCGCTAATATCTCTGTGCAATATTTGTGATTTGCTAATGCCCTATCATATTTTGATGAAAAAAAAAAGACAGCCTTTCGATTTCCCTTCAAAATGAAGCCATTGTAAACTTTATCTAATGGAGGAAGCAACAGGAAATGGTTAAGAGGAGGAGAAACGCAACGTCTGTAGTACAAAGTGTATTTCCTTCAAGTGGCGACGCGTACTACTTCCTGTAAAATACTTGAACTACTGTACAGCTCAGTCATCCCTGCATCCTCATAGTTTTCCTCGTGTTGTCCTCCGCCCACTTTAGTTGTCACTTTTTCGGTCTTTTCCCTCACGCCGTTGTCTGTTCTTATCTCGCTCTGCTCTCCTGCACACAGCATCCTGTTTGCACTGGGGCAGGACAAACATTGTCTCTGTTTGACGCCGAAGACATTTCACAGGCTATCACGTTTTCAGCATGGGCCCGATATCTCTATAATTGGGTTCTTCCTGCTGTGGGAGTGCTGGAGAGAGAGAGTGAGAGTAGGGAAAAAAAAAAGGAGGGAAAAAAGAAAAAAAATAATGACGGAGGCGGAGGGAGTGGGGGCGCTGAAGGGTCAGTTTCCATTTCCACCAGGACCCCGTTAAAAATGTCTCCGTGAAAACCCCACCCCCCCACCCCCTCGTTCAACATTTCTTTCTGTCAGGGTGCACTATGTAGAGCAGAAAGATCAACATGGGGATTCATGTCACGCAAAAATAGGCTAAATCCATCATAGTTCATCAGGCAAGTCCAAAACGGGACAAACCAGACTCTCCTCCTCTCTTCTAACACAAAACATGTCCAGAGTATGTCCAAATCAAGAATATATCTCCCAAGTAGTCCTCTGGTTTAATGGCTCCCCTCGGCTTCGACCTTCACCATGTGCCAGAAAACCGGACTTCCAAAATAAACAGTGAGGAGAGCGCTGGGTTTCCACAACACAGTGCCTAGGCCCAGACCAGGAGTGGGAGAGTCACGCCTCAAAAACCTCCCAACAGCTCTTAGTGGTTACCCTCATAAAGCCAGAACTACTGTATATCCGCAGTTAGTTACAGTTGGGTCAGTTCTGGAGATCTGGCTGAATCCACTATCATTTTGGAGTTGGAGTAAAAAGTGGTTTGTGTTTCTTTAAACCGGTCCTTTAAAGGTCAGAAATATTTTTCTTGGGTCCCAAGTTGGCAGTGTAAAATAGCTTGCATAATAATAACATTATTGGAATCAAGCAGACATTTCTAAACTATTAGGAAAAGGCAAAATAATATCTCCTGCGTAAAGCGGAGAAATTTAAGAGGCAGTATTTTTAAAGTAGAAACATAAGTCAACCATCTGTGTGTTCTGTGTGTTATTGTTAGTGTTGTGATTCAAACCATCCCTGTCCAGGAGGCTCGTCTCTAATGTGCACTGGGGAAAAAAAAAAAAAACAAAAAAACAAAAGCAGTCAAGTAGTAGAAAAATGTCAATGCTATAGCAAAGCAGGGTGATATGGCCAAACAATGAAGTGTTAATTTTTAATATTTAATTTTATTTTTATTTATGGCTTTAACACATAAAGACACAAACAGCCACTGGTGACCAAAACCATTTACTGATCTAAATGGTTTAATATCTGTTGATCTATTAATCCTATCAATACATGTAAATAATTGGTTTAAAATGCCATTTGTCATCTTTTCATGGTCATCAGATATGACCCATTTGGACGTTCATAGGCTCCGTAGTGAACGTGGAAACACATTCATCTTCTACAACATTGATTCACCAGTAAAACCCATGGAGCTGGATCAATGACAGTGGATATATTTGCTGAAAAAGTCATTTTTTCTTCAGGTTTCTATATTTATGATATAATAACCTTTGAATTTACTCTGAACTATTATAAATGTCTACATGATCAGTGGTTAAATATCAAAAAACACATGATTTACACTGAAAAAATCCAAAATAAAGAGGATAATATTAAAACAATTGGTGATAAATCACTTAAAAAGGTTAAAGCTACAGAAAAATTTATTTGGGAAATGACACAAATGTAGCACTGGGTCTTTATGGGTTAATGGATTGTTTTCTGGCTGCATGAAGTGAAGGATGAGGAGTTCGGGAGGGTTTCAGAGTAGAACCACTGCTCCTTCATATCGAGAAGACCCAGGTGGTTCATGCACCTGTTCAGGATGCCTCTTGAACACCTCCCTGATGAGGTATTTCAGATGTATCATGTCCAAGTAGGAGGAGACCCCAGGCAGACCCAGACTGAGCTCTCATCTGGCCTGGGAACACCTCAGTGTCCCCCTGGAGGAGATGGAGGAGGTGGCTGGGGGGGGGCTGGATTTCTATCCGATGCCCCTGAGACCCGGACCCAGAGAAGCAGAAGAACAGGGATGGATGAACTCAGGCCAGAACCCGATTAAAAAATACCCAATTCAAAAATAAAATAAAAATGCTACAGCAATTCATACAACTTCTGTATGTTTGGATTCCAGGTAGACACCAGATTTCTCTTATGGGTTTTGAGATGAAATGTGTAGGAATTCTCATTTCAGAGCAAATTCACAGTGCAAAGTGAAGGATGCAGTGTCAGTGTCGTTGCACATTTGTGGTAAGGGACAACTTGTTTTGGTGGACCATATGTTCACACATAAAAATAATAAAATCCTCACAAAAGAAAATGCTACATAAAAACATGTTGTTGGCTTGAAAGCTGTTGCTCTTATACTTCAGTCATGTAATGTCAGTAGTACTATGTAATAGGATACACAATTTTCTACTGACACACAATATATAACTTTATATTATATGCCATCATGTACATAGTTTTCAAATCATTCTTTACTTCAGTATTTGTCAATTAAATGTGGGATATTAGCACAAAAAATAGAATACATGTGACAAAACATATTTTGGGGAATTCCACTTAAAAAGAAGAAAATGGTCAAATGTGATGAAGGGCATGTAAACCAAGACATCAATAATAATTTCATAGTAATTACAGTATATCATAATGCAGTAATTGTTCTGTGAATCCAATTAAATTTAAATATTTCACATATTATCATGATACAAAATTTTCGCTGGAATAAACCAGCCATTTAGGGGTGTAGTTAAAACCTGGATCAGGTGATATTGTCATCTTTAGAACAGATAACCACCTGCTGAAGTAGGTGAACACAAGTGAAGGTGGTGTATTGATCTAGATGTTGCATGTAAGCGTAGATGCAGCATTTCCCCTCTGAATAAGACACTCAAATGAATGAGCGAATAGTGAATCTTTGGATGTTGTTAAAGTAAGAGTGTATTCACACCTAGAGAGTCCTTTGGTCAACTTATTTGGTTCAGATCGACTTTATTTTTTTCGTTTGGATTGGCTTGCATTCTCATTGCACATTTTGCTAGTGGACCAAAATTTGTAAACAGAAGCACACGTGATAAACTGCACTGGCATTGGACAGAAGAGTCGGGGTGAATCTGAGATGGCAGGTGTTGATAAAAACGAACATGGAGGTCTGAGGTTCCGAAAATAATATTAACTGTCAAAAACAGCTCATTTGGAACCAGTTTGTCAGTGTTTTACGTGCCACTCTGTATCGGCGAAGAAATGGTGCATGCAGCTACCGTGGCTCGTCAAGCACAAAAAGGCGCATGGTTCCTTGGTTTGTTTCGGATTGAGGCCGGTTATATTCACACCGGAAGGGAACCAGCCCAGACTCTGTTTGGAAACGGACCAAGGCCACCTCTTCTAGGTGGTCTTGAATCAAGAGTTTCCATGTTTGTATTCACACCTAAAAAAAAGTCTGGACTTTCTTGAAAACAAACTCTGATCCATTTTAAACACACCAACTGAAGTAGGTCTGAATACTCCCTAAATGTAATTGTCTAAAAACGTCCTGGACTAAAAGGAAAGAGCTCACACTAGAGTCAACTGGTACAGTTACCACAAGAGAGAGCCCCACCAAATGAACTTCTCCTTTATTGAAACATAGAAACAATTCATGTGGTTGTGTGTGTTTTTCATGACACACTTGAATAATTTCACAATCTACTTTTGCAACTTTCTTATGAACTGACGTTACAGGGCCGCAGTTAGGAAAGTGATGAGGGTAGCCTACTTTTCGGGGGAATGTTTGACACACTTTAAATGTGTCATATTTGGCAGTTTGAGGAGTTTGACTAATTTTAGTCTGAAATAAGCCTCGTGGCCAAGTATGAGGGATAGAAGTGTCTTTGACAAGCCTGGATGTTATACAAATGTGCTGCAGTACACCCGTGAAGAACAGCACATGACCTCAAATCCTTCTTAAAAAATAGAGATGCTGCACATTTTGATTTCTAAATCTTATATCGCATGCTTTGCACTTGTATGTTGCATGTTTAGTTGTGTTTGACTGAGTTATATTCAGGGACTGACACAGACTTAGATGTGTGTAAGTGTTGCACCGTGGGTCATCGTTTGCAAGTGTTCATTTGGTTCCACTTTAAGCTTTAGTCCATATTAACATTCAGGAGTTTTGTTTCTACTGTTAAACTGTGAGTTCATACTTAAATCCAGTTCAGATCATGTTCATGTGGTCAGACGAGACTATGCGGTGGGTCTGTAGTGGGTGTGTCTTAGACGTACTGTTTATGTAACAAGTTATGAAAATTAGCAAAACAGCTAAACACAGTTTGGCATATTAGCTTTTTCAGCCATGTTACAGGTTGTTTATCTTCATCCTGAATCGAGCGCCCATTTTAGCATAGAAAAGGTATAATAAACCAATGCTCTGCTCATAAACTAAAAGCTTTGTGGATGCACACTGTCACTTCTTCCACAGCTTCACACTACAGTCCTCTACAAAAAAGTAAAAAATGCTAAAATTGCTTCCTAAATATACTATGGTGGCCACTAATATATCGCATTCAAGTCTGTGTATGAGGAAACAGTTACACTGACAGAAACACTGATATTACATGTTTAGTGCTGTTTAGCATTAAGATACTCTAATTTGGGCTTATTAAGATGGGATTTGCTGATACTGAGAACCAGGTGAAGTCCAAAACTGGAATGACCCATATGAAACATATACTGATACAGTACATAGATGAGTGGGAGCAGGGACGTGGGCAGACACTAAAAACACCATTTTCCACCGGAACAGAGGGAAAAAAATGTGTGCACAGCAGACAGGAAAAACCAAATACTGACCCGCTTTAGTCTTATTCCTATCCTCAAAATGACTGACTGTTTTCAAGCATTACCTCTCTGCGGCAGTGTCCTTGCCGTCTGTCGGTCTGTATCCCCTTCAGAGAGGACCGCTGCTGCTGTTGCCACCGCCTCACAAAACACCTCATCATTCATACAGATTCAACCACCCGGGTTCCTATTTACTTGAGTCTGTTCCCATTCATCATCTGATATATCTAATCACATCTCCGGGGCAGTCCTGTCACTCTGTGGTGACCTTCCAGCTGAATAAAGGCATACAATAAGACAGGACAAAATAGAGACTGCACACACAAACATACACAGGATGAGGAGTGTAGACTAGTTATCATGAGACATACAAACAGGAATTGAGAGACAAAGTTCTATGTAATCTCTCTCCTCCAGATGTAAAATTTATACAAACTCAAACGCCAGCTGAATATGTACACACCCTGCTGTTGTCTACTAAAACCAATACAAACTAACAACTTGTGGCAAAGAAAATGCAAAATATTGTGTGCCTAAACTCTGCTTCACTTTCATCATGGTGAAATGAATGCCAAGTTGTTACACAGGGACACACACAGGCTTTAAACAAAAACACACACATAAGGGGGATGATTTTTTACAGCAACCAGTCATCTCTAAACACAGTATTACAACAAAAACTTAACAAAAATCACAAAGAATAAAGGCCTGAAATCACACCGGTTACTTACTCATGACTAAAGATGTAACGATTAGAGATTTTGTTGCTATGATTACACTGGGGAACACTCAATATGTTGCATTAAAAGAAAGACTTGTTTTTAGTCAATTTAAGTGTGCTGAGTTCAA
>JAPQRP010049478.1:0-13193 GCA_037367295.1 Apogon hyalosoma | reverse complement strand
ATGAGCTTAGGGTGGTGGGGGTGAGACAGACCAGAAAGGGGGATGGGGAAGAGGAGGGGGAGGAGAAGGAGGAGGAGGGGGGGTTCACATTGATTGGGTTTTAATTTGGTGGAGGACACCCCTCAACCCCTGTACCAAGCTGCACCCTTCCCCCTCTGTCCCCAGCCCCCACAGTGACCCCCCCCCTCCCTATTTCTCCTCCTTTCCTGTCCTGATGGCAGTGAAGAGTTGGGGTGGTCTGTGTAGCTGGTCAGCAGCTGATAGGAGTAAACTTAACTCAGCAGGCATGTTGTTTGTGTTTACTCTGTGAGTGTGCTTGTGTATATGTGTGTCTTTCAGTCAGTTGAAAAAGAAAACCCTGTGTTGCTTCAGATGTTCCAGCACTTTTAAAGACTTTCTGTAAAAACACAATCAATCACCTCCCACTTTCATAGGGGATCTGAGCTCCTCTTGATAATCATAATAATAATAATAATAATGATAATAATAGTAGTAATAATAATAATAATAATAATGATAATACTAATAATAATACTATTGCTACTATTACCACTACTACCACTACCAGTACCACTAATACTACTACTAATAATAATAATTATAGTATTTACTGACCTGATGCCTCTGCTCCATTTCATGGGGGTGCTGGGCTGGTGTTGAAAAAGTACCAAAGAATTCATGAGCATTTAAGATGAAGTCTTCCCTCCACTGTTTGCTTTAGCAATCTAATCTCAGCCCTAATCTTTGACAAGTTTTCTTTTTCTTTTCTTAATTTGCAGGCTCAAAGAGGACAGAGGTAGAGGCCTAGTCTTAATTAGGTTAGTTATCTCTGCGCCAAAAGGATAAAGTTCTCTCACCAGGGCTGTTTCAAATTAACCTAATTGGATTTTTAGCAGAAACTCAGCAAATAGTCAGGGTTAAATAAAGAGTGGGACAAAAGGGAAGGAGGTCACGTGAACTATGTTGCGTGAACCGGGAATAAAGCTCTTTGGAGGGTCATGTTCAAGTTTCTCCTTTCTACTCTCTCAACAAATCCTGCAGGCTTTCTCTGCTGCAGGCTTGCTTACAGAAGAGCTGGTGTGGCCAGGGTCACGGCCATGGGGCCCCAGCATAGGCCCAGTGCCCCAAAAGTACAGAGACACAGAGGAGAGAGTGTTGTATATGCCAGAAACTCTTGAAATCCAACATCTTGCATCCGCATTCACTTATTTAACACAAAATGTTTTAATCCATGCTGAAATGCCAAAAGAGCAGATAAAAACAGTCAAATCTAGTGTTCCTCCTTTTGCTCCTTAGGCTGCATTCAGACCAACTCTGGACAAAAACTAACAACCCTTTCAATCATTTAAATGGGCTCATCGGGCAACACAGTGGGGGTGCTAACACAAGGAGGTGAAGCAAAAAAAAAAAAAAAAAAAAAGCAGGGATTGTCCATCCAAAAATGTTGAGTCAAGATGAACTTCTGCATTTGGATATTTACTATTCAACGGTTGGACTGAATATAAGCTGAAATCCTTTTATCTCTCCAGAGCTGCAACATCCTGTGTAAAAAATGTTGTAAATCACGGCATGTATTTGTACGAGAAAACTTGAAACTGATAAAATACTACATTTGGAAGTTTTAAGTTAAACAGGAGACAACCCCACTCTGATCTCACTCCACATGGTAATTAAACCTTTAGCGTTATACTTGATTAAATTACACATAGCATGTTGGATTTAGTTAAAAACATAATTTACTTGTTATCTCTGGCATTTTTTTTTAATTTTTTTATCATGCATGTTGATTGTGGCTCATAAATACTGCTTAATGTAAGTAAAGACTCAGCCTTGTACAGTTCCACCAAAACCTTTCATTCTTTCATTTATTTTCTGGAATGTTTAGTCCTTAGGAGGGTCGAGGGGATGCCTATCCCAGCTACCAACAGGCAAAGTGGTGTACACCCTGGACATGTCGCGTTCATCACAGGTCTGACACATGCATATGAAAAACCATTCCACTAGGACCTTAGATCAAACAATTTTAGGCTCGGTGTGGAAATCCGTATGTAGAACCAATATACTTTCACACTACTATAGTTTTCAACTCATTTTTAGGAAATCAGATGAGAAATCAGACCTGGGAAACCAAACCATTACTACCTCTGGGTGAAAAAAATATGAACTCTTTTGTATTTCCTGTGTATAAATACTTAAGACTATCAAGGTGACAACCACGCAAACAAACAACAAAATCTGAAAATATCAAAAATCCAGGGACTGAGTGAGACACTTTTACTCCTATTATATTTGAATATTGTCAAATTAACACTTGCTAAAGTAACAGGGGCTGCATTAAGAATCCCAAGTTCCCCACCATGCTTAAGTGTGAAAATATTCCAGGGGGCAGTTTGATTATACAGTAACCAGGGCTAGACGATGAAACTATTCCCATGTTCAGGGTTCTCAGGGTGAATTAATTAGACAGAGGAGCAGTGAGACATGTACAGCCATCTGAAACCCTGGTTAACATTATCACAGGTGAAATGTATCATTTACACCACACCTCCTACAAGATGAGTTGTAATTTCAAAGGCAGGAAAATTAATCATTTTGATTATGATAGAGGCGGTAGCGTAGAAGAATAATGACATTGTCTGTAAATTAAATTAGAAATACACCACATTTATTCAAAATAGCATGTGAATTAAAACTGAAAATTGTGGGGAGTTTTTTCTTGATTCTCTGCATCCAAAAATTCAGTGTGTGCAGTGTGCAGTGTGTGAGATAAGATGAGTAAATCAATCTATTACTGCAGCAGTGATGCAGAGTGTGGATTTTTAATTAGCTCATGCTTGAGTGTGTTAAAACTCTTTGGCTCTGTCTGAGTGGAACCAAGTGGAACTGAACACGTCAGCAGAGAACACGGCTCAATGTCCCTCCAAAATGCCGGCACCATGGCTGCGTCCGCTCCTGTTCCAAATCGTGGATTAACTCCCTATGTTCCACTCTGCCTGGAACTATGCCGCCATTTTAGGCTTGACCATTCCTGCCTGCCCTTCATTTTAAATGTGGAGGCCCACAGTCACCCTACTGTGTGTCCACGCAGTTGTGCTATCCTGAAGGTCCCTCTGAGGAGAGTTCCTCTGGACCCCCACAGACTCTCATTCTGAGAGCTCATTTCATGTATCACTTCTCTTCATAAATATTTCACAGTTCTGTGATCAAAGCTCACCTCTGTGAGCCCCTGTTTGGCTAATTGCTTTGACTGATATACAGTATATCATAAGCTTTATGTGTCCTCTTCAGTAGGCTAGTTCTGAACAGAAATTATATTAACTCTAGTTCACATTAATATTTTTCATCTGAGGCAAAATTTTCAATGATTTGTTTAGATCATCTGCAAATTTCGGTACCATTCCTAAATTGAACTGTTGAAAGTAGACATTGAAGTTAAAACTTATAAGAGAAGTGGGTGTTTTCAGGCACATGTGGAAACACAACTTTGTTTCTTCTTTTTACATCCTACATGTTTGGATAGGGCTGTCATTCAATTAGTTTGGGTCTTTCTGGTCTGTGTGATGTCTATATGTCTCAATAGTCCATTTGTCTAGCTGCAGAAAGCAGAAATTTGCTGCTGAATGACTGCTTATTTAATCTCAGAGGCCACCCAAGTTTAAAGAACCATCCACAGTACTCTACAGGAACATGATCAGCATGGCAAAGATGGTGATGATGACTTGAAGACTCTTGAGGAGGACCTAAATAACCCCATGGCGCATTCCAACTATTTGGTGTGATTCTGCCTAGATGTAATTCTTCATGGCTTCTCCACTTTCCTTCCTAATGTATGCCCACTCCTTGCATCGCTAGCTTACTTATTCCTTTTTATTTTTGCATATCTCTATGCATGTTTGGAGCTCCTTCTTTTACCTGGGCATCCCCATGGTCATAAGTCACTCATTTATCCTGATTAGACCTCATGTCAGTCTAACCACAACCTTAACAGTGCATTTTTAAGTATGCAAATGAGAAGCATAAGTAGTGTAACACATACTGGGCAGGAGTGGATCCATGCTGCTGTTGTGTACCACTTTGTTTGCCACCTTTACAGCTCTCCACACATGCCACTTTCCCAGCACACACTTCCTCACTGCAGTCTATCACATTTCTTTCTAGAGAGGACACATGCATGATGAGATCACACACCAGGCCCTGGGGCCTGTGTTTATTATGTATGAGTGGGTTTATCCTCTAGGTGCCTGGTGTCCAGGTTGGGGAAACCAGAGAACAAGTGAGAGGCCCAGCATTTGTCAGGGATGGCCAAGGGGTGGCAGGGGTGGGTGGTGCTAGGAGCTGCACTGCACGGCAGAGGCCTGGTTCAGGCCTGGTTCATGTGCTTTGTGGGCTCCTGGGCTGGTGTGCTAGCTCTCAGTCTGGCTCTGCTTCAGACAAGCCTCCTGTGGAGGTCAGCTGTGCTGACAGCAAAATAGAGCAGAGAGGGGAGAAACGTGTTGAACAGCACACCTGTCCTCACTACTGAGCGGGGAAAAAGTCCCCTAGAGAACACCGATGGATAATGTGCTAGACAGCATTTGAGTATAGATGCTTTTTTTCCTTTCTAAAAGTGTATTTGCATGTTATATTTTCTTTTTGTTTGGTTAAAATAGAGATAGAAGCTATTGCAGAAGGCTAATAAAATGCCTGTCTCCACAGAGTAAGCAGCTGAAGCCCTGGTTTGAGCTGGACTTTGCTCTCCTGCTGGGTGTATTGATAAGCAGCACTGAACCCTGCGGTCAGTGTTTAATTGCATTATTTGGAGTCCTCAGTCACCCTCCTCTTTCCTCCTTGATGGAAGGTGAGAACAAGTATTTACTGATCTAGAGAAGTAAGGATTAAAACATACATAGAGGGAGGGAGATCAGGTTTAAAAAATTAGGTTCTTTAAGTATGATAGTGATGAGATGCATTTGATTTTTGTGTAGTTTTGTCCTTTTGTAAGAATGTGGATGAAGAAAAGTGTTATGGGCCCTCAGCTTTATTCAGGTACAACTGTCTGACCTCTCAGAAAATCTGTGGACATCTATGACATCATTGTTCAAGCTGGCTTTTATCTTGTGGCTTATCATGCCCACTGTTCCAGACATTGACACATGCACACGCCTACAGAGGAGATTTCCAACAGAGTGGATTAAAACAGCCTGCACACTTTGACAGACCTCAGTGGGCCCCAGCATCTGCTCTGAGCCCTGATTGTGGACCTTGTTGCTTGCTTCTCAAAAAACACATTTGTGTATAGACCTTTGTCATTCTATCAGAAAAGGTCAAAAACAGTGGACTTGGACAAACAAAATCATTGATTCACAAATGGTTGTTGTTAATATTTGTCATCCAATATAAGAGTGCAGTTGTGCTAAAACATCTCCACCCCCTAAGAATCTGGTTTCTGTTCAGTTGGTGTCTGGGAAGACTGACCTATACAGCCAAACGGAATTCTGAATAAGATGCTATGCTTGAGCAGTGCTGTAAACCTCTTTTCTTCCCATCACCTCTGTACCCTTCCTCTCACACTGATGATGTGTTTTTGTGGCAACGTCTGAAAGTAGCTTTGTCCATTTATCATGCCCTCCCATGCCCCGAACCTTCCGTCTATACACACAAATTTGCATGTTCCTGTGCCACCCTTCCACACACACAGGGGTCAGGGGGAAGAGCATTCATTCATGTCTAGCCAGCTGCACTTTCTTTCACCTGGTTCCCGATCATGAATGGTCCCTGGATTGAGACATGAAACCTAAGCAAGGACCCATTAAGTTTGACACACACTCAAACCCACAGCAGTCTACCTCTTTAAAATGCCTTCAGTGTTTGCAATAGTTGCCTACCACACCTGCTCAAATTGTAAGACTTGTGTGTTTGTGCCACAGTGTGGAAGAGTTCCTCATTATGGCAAGTATTCTGCATGTGCTTCTTTTCAGAGGTGCTGGGGTGGAAAGCCTACTCACTGTGGTATAGAATAGAGTGGTCATCATGTTCATTGTACAGTGTTCAACAACTCTGAAAACATAGTGTGCTCACATTCACACTCAGAAGACTACAGATGACATGAAGCATATCCTCACTTCCTGCCATCCAACAACATTTCAAGGATATTGGGGCTAATTACATCATCATTAACTCTGGTACACATGTGTGTGTATGCGTGCTCAGTATGACATGCACAGATCTGTGTGTGTGTGTGTGTGTGTGTGTGTGTGTCTGTCACGTTTTAATGAGGCTCCTCCGACAGGGCTCATTGAACCTTTGGTCCAGTACTGAACGCCTTGCAGTTCTGATGTAGGGCAGTGTTTACCACCCCTGAGAGCCACAAAGAGACAAACAGTGTTTATCAGATGGCAGAAACAGATGCACCGCTTTTAGACAGATCAGACACCGACAAGACAATTTGATTAGGACGGATCCCAAATGGTCTTGAAACAGTGTATATGTGGCTTTGTTTGCATACTGCTTGTGCGTGTTGATCTTGGAGTTTATGTATATGTGAGCTTTTTTTTTCTGTGTGTGTCTATTAAGTGTGTAAGTGTGCTTGTAAGGGTCTAACTCTGTGTGTGTGAGAGAGAGTTGGGGGGGTCAGCTCGGAGTTCAGTGTGTCAGAGGTCTCGGAGCCTCGGCTCTTTGATTCCACTCCCTTGCGGCTCGGAGAATTTCCTCTCCAGTTTCCCAGTGCTGAGCCCATGCTGGGCAAGGAGAGCCGCGCCAGGAAAATTTATGTTGATGTCAGCAAAGAAAACACCACCACCCCTCCACCACATCTCACAATATTTGTCAAACAGCAGTCTGTCCATTCTTTCTTTCTCTCTCTTCATTCTCTTCTTTCTCCATGACCATTTCCATTCCCACTGATGTGCATTTCTGAAATCTTAAATTCATGTTGGCGAGGGGTTTCACACTTCACATGGTTTATTGTCTCTGCTGAGACTTTGGTAACACAGCTCTCTATTGCTCTCCTCAGGGGCTGGGCAAGTTTGGGGGGTGTCTTTAAACATGTAATCTTCACATTCTTCCTCCCCTAAGGCTGTGTATAAGCTGCCTAAAGGTACAAATTCTGATAAAGATTTTATTTCTAATCTTGACTCTCATAGAATACATCATCCCACATCTGCTGTGCAGTGCAGCACACAGGTGCAAGACATAATATCTCTATGTTAAAATATCTAATGATGACCAGGCCAGTGAAATATTGACTTATGCATTTGTGACACCACTGTTCAAATTCAACAAATCCCATAGTTTCACTCAATGTAATGGCCTGTTCCATTTGCACACCTATTCATTATATTATTTTCCTCTCACAGATTTAAAAGGTAAACACTGAATAGGCTTGTAGCGGTGATATTTGGCAGTATTACTGTGCATTCTGATCAAAGACATGCAAAGTGAAATTCTTTTATATGTGATTGCATTCAAAGTCAATGCAAAGACACAAAAACACATTTTATGGGACAAAGACACAGAAGCACACAGGAACCACCAGGTATGATTGGATACTACTTTCAATTTCACCAAAGTTAATGCTCCAAACAAGCTAAAATGGTACTAAATATTATGTAAAATCACACATTGGTCAATACAGAATTGTCACTGTATCAATGCATATGCAGGCCAAACTAAAACGAAATCTTCTAAATGTCGGAGTACATTTTCAAGGAGGATCTTTCTTGATAAACTGACCACAGATTGACCATTTTAATAGCCATACTGAGGGCCTACTTTACCTGCGCCGGAAATGGTGTATGTTAAATAAAATTCAGGCAAGTTGTGCTGGTATGGACTGTCAAAATGTGGCATTACAGTCACTTTCTCTCTTTCCCTTGCAGTATACAGGCATGTAATTATTCTAAATTTTACCAGAATTCCAGGGTTAAGGTGTGGACTCGACATAGTAGAACTTCAAAATTGAAAAGAGGACAAGGTCTGCATGATTCACATGGATCACATTGACAAGTCACAAAATTTGGAATTCTTTAGTCTTTAGGTACCTGAACATAAGTGGGCAACTGTACGCGCCTCTGTTCAGACCTGACATTAGAATGTGTGTCTATGTGTCTCAAGCAACCACTTGTGATTGGATCTCACTTTCCTGCTTTAAATAAGCCCAACTGCAGTCTACCATATATCGTTTTAGTGGATTTGTAATGTTTCACATCAGATTTAATTTACTTTGTTAATTCACTCGGACACCACCAGCAACAGCTTTTGAGTATTTTTTCTCCTTTACACACTGCGTAAGATGACATAGAATATTAAATATTAAACATTTGAAATATTAATATGATAATGCTGACCATTCCATTTTTTATTGGCTCTCTAACATGACGTATATTAAAAATGATGATTGAATCTTCTACATTTTAAAAAGTGTCAATGAATTTATACTGGATTATGTGAGCTGTGATTACTTTATATGGATTAAATTTAAAGATTATAAATATGAAGCACTTCTGATGTGTCTTTATGGGCTTTTTTTAAATTGTCAGGTCAAGGCACTTTAAACTCCATTGGCACACAGACGTTATCTATGAAGGCATTTCTTCACTCTGTTCAGGGACACATTCCTGTTCCAACTGCTAAGAATATGTGGACATATGTGTCCACAACCACCTCGTAATGGGTAACAGCTAATTGCATTTGAATGTGACCTTGTATTCGTGCTGTCCACATATGATTGGAGTTGTCAGGATGGGTTTTAATGCCAGGTCTGAACAGGGCCTCGCTCTTCAGCCGCACCTGCTACACACCTGCAGTTGGTTGCAAACAGCCTCACTTGCAGCACTCCTGCCACTAACTGCCAGGTCATTTTGCCTGCCTGATGCAAATCGTCCAGCTTGCTATGAAGCACAACTGTTTTGTCCACTCGTCTGCCAGGAAGCTGTTTTATTACCTGTCTACCTTCATTCTTCTCCTCTCAGCTCTCATGGCCTCTGTCCTGACTGAATCCCTGCTTTGGTGAAGGAGCTTTAGTCTCCAGGTTGTTACAATGCTCTTTGACTCAGCATGTCCTCATTTCCTGCTTCCTACTGGGTTTAATTAGATTTTATACATATTCTATGGGTTTACTCATCCTGGATTAATCCTGGTTTGAATGGGCTTACACATCACCATCCACTTCCGCTATGCCACAACGTATGTGCTACACTGGCTGCCACATTTCCTCACCTGCTTCACACACCAGCATCTGCCAAGACTTAGCCACCTATCACGAATGTGACACGGCATCAGAGCTAGACCACTTAGTGTCATTACACACTGCACCCTTCACCTGTCTGGGGCTTCTGCCAGCAGTCCAGCCCAGTAGCACCCTGCAATGCCAAGGGTCCTGTTCTGCAATCACCAATGGATCCAAATCCCAGGTTCCAGTTCACAGCCAGTAGTCTTCCCAGTCCCTCCATGGCCCATTTCTACCACAGTGTCCTTCAGTTACTATTGTTAAAGCTATAGTGCGGGACTTCTGTCGCCCCCCCCAGTGGAATTATGCGTTATTACAACCATAAAGCCGGCACTTCCAAATGACGTATACCCAGGTGTACCCCGTTCACAGACTAACACTTGCTACACACCATGTACACAGACTAACACTTGCTACACAATGTGGCTAACACCAGGCTGCTAACATTACATTATGTTCATAGCACCATTTCCAAGAAAATAATTAAGTATTAGGTCCAGTACATTTAACAGCAACACATACAACTCATAATATAATTATAAACCAAGTAATTTACTTATCCAACAGCAGCAAGGCAACATCCGTATCTGCCCTCAGCCCAGTTTCTTCCTTCAGGGCTCTCCACCGAGGAAAAGCGATGCCAATACAAATCCTTGTTTGCCTTCTGTTGGTCACTTTCCTTCTTCGCTAATACTCCTTCAGCTGAACGTCCAGGCTTTTTCTTTGTGGTAGGATCCACATCTTAACCATGTCTCGGCCACTTCTTTGGCTTCTCCGCCATGTTGCTTAACTTGCTTTCACTTTCTACCTGTGCTCTGCCTCTTGTTCCCCCTTCTCTTCTTGTTGTGGGGTAAAATGCGTCATTTGTCGCTGGTCGACAAGCAAAGCAAAAATTATATATCTTGAAAAATACCACGAGATTTTAGAGGAGCCGATTGGCTTAATCAGCATTGTGTCATCTCCTCTAGTAGTGGCTTGGGTGAAACGGACATTTACGGACATGTAGAAGTTTTGCACTATAGCTTTAAAGCTAAAGGAGGCAATAGTCAAAGTTAAGTTAAAAAGCACCAGTATGTAAATGTAGACCGTCTGGTGTGGAGGTGAAACCAAAATATCAGTTAAAGGAACTGCCATGTTTTTGTTTCTGTAACAAGTTATGAAGTAAAGCAAGTGCTGTAATCTTAACAAGGACCAGTAGTTATGCTGGCAGTCACATATTTGGGTCAGTATATAATTGAGGGACATTTTGAGTTGCTTTTACTGGGTAGCATAGTTTGATAGGTATAGTTGACATTTTTGCTGTTTTCAGGCCTAAAATCAACATAACCATAACACCACATGGCATTTTTACAGAAAGATTCTTCTAAATATCATATATACAATTGAGTAAAATTGAAACTTAAAGTTATTTATAAAGATATTGTAGTAACACTGTTGACATAAGAGTGCGATAAATACGAACTTGGCTTACACACTACTTTATATTAAGTAACAAAGAAAGAGGAGAAAGAACATGCTTTGGAGTCTTGCCAGTGTTTTCTTCAGGAGGAAATGACATCATTTGGAGCATGTCATGTGATCTGGAATTAACATACTTCCTTGAGAGGTTTTTTTGTAATAGGTAACTTAGTTGAAAGTGATTTATCAGACACAGATACAATTTGTTATTTTCCATATAAAATTTGATATATTGCCAAACAAGAAATATCTGTCATGATTACTTCAACTTAATAAAAAGAAACAATCAAAACAATTTTTGAATAAGTTCATTTTATTATTGTTTAGCTAATTAGAAGGTGGTTGTGATTAAATTTGGATGGTTAGTTGAGAATTTAGTATATCTAGTCATGTATTAATTATTTATTAATCATTTATTAAGAAGTGATTGTTTCCATCATTAAATAATTATGGAATTTTTTAAAGACATGATCATTATGAATGTGAAAAACGTTTTTTTGGTTTTACTTTAATAAAGATGAATGCAAGATATATCCCATGGATTTCAAAAGTCCCTCTATTATATATTAACCCATTTAATACAACTATGTCTCTGAAAACACCCATAATTGGCCAAAAAAAAAAAAAAAAAAATCCCTCACAAGATGCATTTTCTCTGGGTTGTAATTTCCAACAGCTAAGATGATCCACAAAACTTAATAATGCTGAAAGGCAACTACAGAATTTTTATCTCAGTCACATCAAAACATCTTTGCACACTGGTCTCCGTTGTTTCATGAGTTGATGATAATAATAATAATAATAATAATAATAATAATAATAATTAATTAAATGCAAATATAACTTTTATAAATTACCTCACAGGTAAACAACTAAGATTTTTGCCTGAAATAGATAGAGAAGCAAAGGTGGTGAAAACTCCCATGATTCTATGCCACATCTTAACATCATCAGACTGTAATTGTGAAGCGTCATTTGACACATGAACATATTATGTTAATTCCATGCCTGAATAGAGCATCCTTTTGTTTGCTGCTTTCACATGATATTTTATCTTAAGACCTAATTTTTCTCATTTATGGGTCAGTTGCTGAGTTTGACTGGATTGTGATGGGGTAGAAAGGTGAAAAATAATTACATCTGATATTCAGAATGGTTTTATTAGGTCCTGACTGATTCTTCCTGCTCTGTCCCATATATGTTTCTACAATATTTGACCATATCTGGTGGGTCCAGCTTCCTAAGATGCAGAATAAAAAGTTTCAGTAGGTGATGGAACTTTATAAAGATATGCATTTAGGATACAAAATTCTACACATTAAAAGTACAATACATTAAAAAAAAAAACAAGGCAATGCCTACTGCCACAAAGCTGTGGAATGAAATATGTTTATTTTTTGTCACAAAGTCAATCAAATGTTAACATTTGTACTGTGACAATAAGCAGTAACGGCAATTTGTTGCCACAGAGCCAATCATGGATACTGTTCCATGAACTCATTAGCCTCTTGTTGCTACAGTAATGTTATGGCGTATAAGCCCCGTACACACGACAACGAAATTATGTCAATTTGCAAAGTTTTAATATCATTCTGGCCTTTCATCCACACGACACTTGGTGTTGTCGGTACTCTGAAACAGTATGTTTGAAGAACGGGTCCCAGAGCAGAAAAATCTCACAACACCAACTCTCACATAGACGTATGGATAGGCAAAGCACCACTTTTTTAAAACAATGACGTTATAGTACCACATGACCAGAAGAAGAAAATCCCGGACGCAACCTCATGAGCATGCTCACTGCATTCTTCTGTGATTTTAGTGTATCCTGCGGCTCTGTCTGTGTTTGTGCCACATATAGGTGTGGCATACGTATTGCACAGTTTTAACTCAGTTTTTCCATTTCCGCCTGTACGCAAATATTTCTTGAAATGATACGTGTACGGATGCGAAACTTTCAGAATCCGTAAAAGAAAAATACCACGAGTGTTGTAATCTGGACGTAGCCTCTGGTAACTGGTACCCTAGCCTTTTCCTGTACCTGGATGGGCACATGGCATGCGCGATGCTTCTTGCTACAGTACTGTGGCAGCAGGGTGACAGGTTATCAGTCTACACAAGATATAATGAGGGTGTTGATTGGCTCTGTGGTAGGGCTGGCCGATAAAACGATAACGATAAATATCGCGATATAATGTTCCTGATGGGAATATATAGGTAGAATGCTCGATATAATTTCGATAAAATTATTCGTCTATGTTTTGACAGACATAAGAACATCCATCCATCCATTTTCTGAACCCGCTTTATCCTCACTAGGGTCACTGGAGCCTATCCCAGCCACTTAAGGGCATCGCAGGGCTGACATAGAGACAAACAAACACACTCACATTCACACTCACGGTCAATTTAGATCAACCAATTAACCTATCAGTGCATGTTGATGGTGCATGTTGATGGTGGGAGGAAGCCGGAGTACCCGGAGAGAACCCACGCAGACACGGGGAGAACATGCAAACTCCACACAGAA
>JAPQRP010049477.1:0-13194 GCA_037367295.1 Apogon hyalosoma | reverse complement strand
GAACATTTGGCAGATAAACAGTACCACAGTGCTTCAGTTTGAACATTTGACAGATAAACAGTACCACAGTGCTTCAGTTTTACCTTCAGTTTGTCATGTCTTTTATGGATTGTGATTGTCTTTCTCAACTCACCGTATATTTTTTATTAAGTTTTTTTTATTTTTTTTTATTTTTATGAATTACTAGAAATTTCAGGCGACCCCATTTGAATTCCAGGTGACCCCACGTGGGGTCCCGACCCAAAGGTTGAAAAACACTGCTGTAGTGGATCAGGCAGAGATGGAGGATGAATGAATGCATCACATATTGAGGCACCATGGTAGTCAGTGCAGTTTAGAGTACTTTCAGGTATGACGTCATTTTAATTCTCAGCACTTTTGATTATATAGATAATAAATGGCCACCTGTCTTCTGTGTCTGCTTCTTCCTTCCAGCCTCCAACACAGAGGACAAAAGGAGAGGAAAAGACAGAAGAAAGAAAAGCAAAAGACAGAAAACAAAAGGAGTGCCTTAGAAGTGAAAAAAGAGGAACGCTGCACAGAAGCACTTTGTAAAAGGCGAAGAAGCGATGAGACCATTAAAGAAACACAGAGGCCGAGGGGGAAGGAGGAGAGGGGGTTCGCAACCTCCCCAAGAGAAAGACCCTAAAAGAGTTAGGAGGGAGACACTCGTCAAGACGACAGAGCATACAACCAAAACACTGAATACTCCCTCCACACGTAAGCAGACCCCACCTGCAGCCGCCAGCTCTGACAAGGAGCCAGTCACAAGCAGCAATACTCCCACACCGGAGTGTGCTGTGGTGAGGAAACCTGTGGAGTCAGCTGAGAAGGATGGAAAGAAACCGGAAGAAAAGACAGAAAAGGAGAAGATGATAGGCACAAATGGAAATAGTGCCATGTCTACTGATAGTGTTGCATCTTCTACCTCTCCCCCAGCGCCACTCTCCACAGCCACTTCCCCTCCAGCCACAAATCACAGCCACAACATAGGTTCAGTGTCTAGTAGGAAAACAGCCACTTTTAAAGCCCGTGTCCCCAAGAAGAAGTACACATATGAGCACTTTGCTAATAATGCAAGTGTGCTGACTGCCATTCATACCTCCAACCCTTCACTCATTCACAACAATAGCTGCAATATCAAGGGTAAAGTCAGTGATGATGTGGATGTGCTCAGTAATAATGTCAAGAATAGTAACAACAGCATTAATAAAAGCATTAATGTTAGCATTAGCTGTAGTACTAACAGTAACACAACCAGTGTTAATAGCAATGTGGTAAATAGTAATAACAGTAGCAACAGGAATCATAATAATTTTATCAATAGCAGTAATAGCAGAAATAATAATTGCTCAGGTAAGCAGCCATCAGTGCTAACTATGGATAGTAATGTTACAGAAACAAATAATTTTGTTTCTGTGGATGATAGGGCACTCAGGATTGTAGATTCCCAGGAAAAACAGCCCCGTGCTGGTGAGAATGAGTCAGAGGGTGCCCCTAACTCAGTGCGCTCCTCTTCCACTGATACAGCCAGTGAGCACTCAGCTGACCTTGACGCAATGGAAGCAACAGGACCAAGCCCTCATCAAAAGAATTCCCATATGGCAGCTCCTCTCTATAACTCGCACCCTAAAGAGGCCATTCTATCAGAGGGGCTTGCTGAAGCTCTGGCCAAAGGTATGAAGAACCAGAGAGTGCTGGCTCTCCAGATAAAGAGAAACACAGAGAGTGGAGTTAAGGAGAGAGACTCATGCTCTCTGTCCTGTGTATTCAAACCAGGCGTGGTGCGTAGGGTGAGTGGAGGTATGGTTGAAGTCCAACTCCAAGGAGAGGACAGGCTCACGCAGTATCCTTTCCATGGTGAAACTGTGATTACATCGTCACCAGAGGCCAAGAACACTGTGGAGTTAATTTTGGATGCCCCCCCACCTGGCACCGCACCTGTGGCCGTGGGAACACGAGTTTGTGTGCCATTTGGTGGAGAGGAGGGGGGGCCTTTGCTTTATAGGGAGGGGATTGTCTCTCAGGTTGATCCCCACCCCGGTGTGTCATTCCCTTACCGCGTGCTCCTCATTGAAGCAAGAGAGACTCTCGACAATGAAAAGGAAGAAAAAAGGGCTGCTAATGATCAGGCTGTTTGGGTGTCTCGACAGAGCCTGAGACTGCTCACCCCTCCATGGGAGGTCCCGTATTTGGATGGTGGGAGGGCAAAAGAAAGGGAGCGAGAAAGGGAGAGGGAAGAGCGGGAGCGGAGGGAAGAGCTGGAGGTAGAGAGGGAGGTGTGCCAGTTGAGTATTGGAATGGGGGTCTTGGGAGGGGGAACAAGGTTGAGTCATGGTTTCACACATCAGGGGGTTGCAGGAGGGCATCCTTATGGAAATGCACACCCACCCTCCCACTCCTCCACTTGTGTAGTGGCCAGTATGGCTCATGACTGCCGAGATGAGAGACAAAAACAGTCAGACATCCCCGAAGAAGATGTGGAAGTATCTCATTTTAACATGGGCCTTTCTAAGACAAATTCTGGGACCTCTCAGCACAGAACTATTATTTCTAAGACTAGTGGGTACCCTCCCTCCTCCCCTCATCTTTCTGTGGTGCGGGGTCTAGGACCCCCACATTTGTCCACCCTTGCCAGTCCTCAGCCACCTCCTTCTCCTGCCTTATTGGGGTCTGAAATGAGCAACACCACCTCTAACCTACCTCCATCCAAGACCACTCCCTCCCAGACTCCTACTCCCACTTCTGGTGGGGGGCCCTCTTCTACCTCCTCTTCTCGCTCTAGGACTCCCCTGTCATTGGCTCAACAGAAATACAAAAAGGGTGATGTGGTGTGCACCCCTAACGGTATCCGTAAGAAGTTCAACGGGAAACAATGGAGACGGCTGTGCTCCCGAGAGGGCTGCATGAAGGAGTCTCAGCGTCGAGGATACTGTTCTAGACACTTGTCCATGAGGACCAAAGAGATGGAAGCAGCAGGTGGAGAAAGAGGGGGAGGAGGAAACAGCTCAGGTACTGTCACCCCTTCTGACCTGCGAGGGAGAGCGAGCAGTGAATTTGAGTGGGACGACACATCAAGAGAAGGCAGTGAGACCAGCAGTAGAGGAGACTCAAGACCCCGTCTGGTCCTCCCCTCCCTCCTTCCCCATGACGTGTCTTCACGCTTTGACTTTGATGAGTGTGAGGCAGCCACCATGCTTGTGTCATTAGGCAGCTCCCGCTCCGGTACCCCTTCTTTTTCTCCTGTCTCCAACCAGTCCCCCTTCTCTCCTGCCCCCTCTCCCTCACCCTCCCCACTTTTCGGCTTTAGGCCGGCCAACTTCTCTCCAATTACAGCCTCCCCGGTCCTGCCACACCGGAGGCACAGGCAGCATAGTGGGGCGGGGGGAGGAGGAGGCAGTAAAGCAACAACTCCAGCTGGTGGAGGAGAAAGGGAGAGGCACACTTCAGGCATCCAACCTTCCTTCCACAGCAACCTAATGTTTACAGTCCCCATGAGCCCCAAACGAAAGCCAGATGCACCTCTTCCGCCACCCCTCACCTCACACCATCACGATTACACACCCAAGACAGAGCTAGAGCAGGGTGACCTCAGCAACTCTTTCAGGGTGCTCTCCCCACAGACACCAGCTTCACATTCCCGTACACATACACCCACTTTCTCACGGCCCAGGGGAGTCACCACACCCTCCTCCAGCAGGCCCCCATCCTCGACTGCTGTCTCCCCTCCTCCTTTGCTGGTGTCTCCAACCCCTCCCTCTCCCCTCACTCCTGATGGAGGGCCTCGTCGTGTGGTCCCTGTTTCTCAGCAGGCTTTGCGTGACTCCCCTGTTATTGTGAGGAATCCTGAAGTCCCTCTGGCAAAATTTACAGAATGCCCTGCAGGAAGAGGAGGTGGAGTAGGAGGGGGAAACGAGGGAGGGACTGATAAGTCTTCATCTATAGACACTAGCATAACCCTTACCCCTCAGCCAATTTCTGGCCTCCAAGTTCCAGTCCCTATTAATGCTGCTTCGGCTGCAGTACCCAACGGCACAGTTATTTTACGAAGCCCAGCTCAAACCCTGGTGCTTGTGTCCCCATCACCTTCTTCTCTGCCCACCACTGACACCCCTGCCGCTCCCCTGCAGGCCCTGTCAGTTACCGTCAGCACAACAGTCACAGATCCCACTCCAAACAGCACAGACAGCTCCAGTGATCGAGGGGAAAACAGGGACACAGGGTTTGGGGGTGAGGTCCAGCAGCCAGTTCCCTGTCACCCTTCTCCTACTGCACTACTCCCCTTGATCCTGCCAGCAGAAAACCTTCACCCTGTTCCTCGGAAGGACATCATAATGGGACGTCCTGGCACAGGTGAGTATTCCCGCATACATAATATCTTTGTATGTTGTGCATGACAATAGTGACTTCAAATGAATAAACTTTAGAGAATTTGGAGACATTAGTTGAACTGTGAATTTATTTTACGAATGAGGAATGAGAATTTTAAATGGTGTATTCTGTGCACCTTCAGAAATGCTCCAAATAAATGTGCCATAATACAAGAAAGAAAAAGAGAGAATCTGAATCAGAAAATAATTTACATTTTACTTGAGGGTTTTCAAAAATAAAATTCTTAAAGCATTCTATCTGGTACCTTTTATAAAGTGCAGAATGATTTTTAAAAAAATCAAAGTCTGTGTTCTAGTAAAGTTAATGTTTATAGCATAATTTCTATGGATAAAATAACACCAAAGTGACACTTTATTTCCAAGTGACATCAAATTGCAGCTTATTGTACAAATGATCAATGAAATAAATTGTCTCCCCTCATTTTTTTAGTTTTTGCTGAAACATATTTATTAGTCCAAGAATGAAGTGCTTATTGCATCATCATAGTGGAGCATCAAAGGGCACATTGGGTTTATCTGACTTTTTAAATAGCTGTGTGAGTTACATCAACTAAGAAATGACCAAGAAAGCTGTGTTCTATTTGAGCTCTCAGTTTCACTAGTATTGTGCTCTATAATTGAAATTATTTTTTATGTTCTTTTTTTATTTTATTTTATTTTTTTTACAGAGAATCTGAGATTTTATTTGATGCCGGAGGCTCAAACAAAAAAAAAAGAATAGTACCAGAGGAGAGACAGAAGGAAAATTCTGTTCATTAATATGAATACAGTTGAATTGACTATAAATACTATAAATAATGAGAGAAAAAAGCAAAATGTGTATAAACTATCTTTACAAGTTTGTCTTTTTATAGCATGCACAGATTGAGAGTGATAGGGAGAAAGGAGCTCTACTGAAGTCTTAAATGTAGAATATTAAAAATATTTTTCCTGTAGAATCTGATTAATTAAATGACTTTATCAAATAACCTCATGCAGCTTTTTGTTTTTTCTCTCAGTATGTTTCTGTGATGGTTAAATATCTATCAATATGTGGTCTTGTGTCAAATTCATCAGAAAATTTTTAATCACCCAAAAAAAATCAATCAACTGGCAGATTCTGGTTGTTCTGAACAGAAAAAAGTAAACAACTCCTGTTAAATGTCCTTTTTTATTTTAATGCCTTTAATCTGAGAACAGATAAAACATATATTGTGTAATAGAGGGTGAGAGTCACATGAAAATGCCATGACCTGTGTGTGTGTGTCGATGCCCAGTGAAGAATCCCTTGTTAGCCAACATGCTGTTGTCCCATATGGCTTCCTCTGGTTGTCTGTCCACCATCCTCATGTCCACTAATAATACCAAACTAAATACTAAAACTGGTCACATGAACATCTAAGCCCTGGAACTGGTACCTTCCATTCAGCAGGTCAGGATGAGGCTTGCAATATCTATTGATGACAAAAATAATATGGTACTAACAGTTTGCAGAATCCACCATTTAACACTCAGGGAGGTAAAAGTCAGCTTTCCTCTGACCTGGTAACAGAAAGAGAGAGATGTATCTGTTGGTTTCTGGAAGAGTGCGGTTTTATGTCAGTCTCATATCGTACAACATTTAAGGGACAAACATTAACAACATGAGTAATAATTAAATAGCAGGTGGTTATGATTTTAAATGCTACTGAAAAGAAACATAACTGCATGCAGAATTTTTTTCCATGCGTAATTGTAATAACGTGTGTGTGTGTGTGTGTATGTGTGCGAGAGAAAGAGTGAGAGAGTGAAAAAGAGAAAATGTATGCATAGGCATGCTCGCTTTGGTGTTTTTGTGTTTTCTATAGGGATTAGACCATACGTTACGCAGGATTAGCTTTATTGATACCATAGAGTCCCTCTTATATTTCAAGTCATTATAGACAGAAACTGTGTGGTTGAGTGGGAGCAATCATACCTACAGTACAACACCCAGAGCAGCAGTATGAATTTATAACATAATACAGAGCAGGGTGGGGTTTTTTTTGTTTTTGTTTTTTAAAGTATTCAGAAGGAAATTATTTGAATGAAAGCTAAATTCGGTGTGGGACGTGAGCTCGTATGTAGGCCATTTAGAGACTGTTTCTACCAACTTGTTTTGGTTTAGTGTTTCAGAGAGAGAAAGGAATTGGGCACTGGTGTGTGTGTGTGTGTGTGAGAGTGTGAGAGAGAGTGCGTGTAGGATACAGCCATGGGGCTGTATTTTTGTAGGTTTCAGTGTATAGTGTGGGTGTGCGAAGAATTTGTTTCTCAATTTTCTGTGTGGGAATATGCTACACTATGGTGTGTATGCATTGTGTGTGATTGAGTGTGTGTGAGAGAATTTATTCATCATTGGCTGAAAATAAGCCTACTTCTCATTTTGTTCTATACGGACATGTAGGACGAGTTGGTGTAATTCACTCCATCTGGGCCTTTTGCCCTCTGTATGCATTCACTTAGTTCTGCGTGGACATTCACAAGTGTGACAGAGAAGTGGACAGGGAAGGGAGCGCTGTCATTTTGAGTGTACGGTCCCTCCTCAGATCCTCTTTTTTACAACTGAAAGGACGCCGAATGAATGAATAGCATCTCTTTGTGTGTGTGTGTGCATGCATGCTTGGCTCTGTGCATGTGCGTTTAGTTTGAAGATCTCCAAGTGAAAAGCACATGTGGGTGTTCTGTGTGGAGTTAGAAAGGGCGTGTGAGCTTTTGCGTAGTCATAAGAGAGTGTGAAATATGAGAAAAAGTAAGAAACTCCATGCGTATGTGCAATCACATGTCTTATGTTTGTGATTTACGAGTTTGTGTAGGTGTTGGTATCTTCTTACAGCTTGTGAAGTGTGAGGAAACTACATACACATGATTAATTCAAAATGAGCTGCATAATCTTTAAATATTTGACCATAAAATAAATGAAACTTGTCATAGTCATTATGTGGTGTCACTTGTATTGTAAAATCAAGAGGGAAGTTTAAAATCAACAGTAATATGCTGTTTCAATTATTTTGTTTGTTTTATATGGTAAATGTACACCTTTGTATGTAATGTCAGAAATTCTTCACAGCATCAGGATATTAATTGTTAGTGTCTGTTAGAATGATCATATTTATACTTGCACGTTCAGATAATTTACATATTGAAGTCTCCACTAAAAGCCATATTATTGAAATTCTCTGTCTATGATATATCAATTCTATTTTTATGCAGTGGTTTTCTCTGTAATTCTACTGTATTGGTAATTAATAAAAAGGTGAAGTTTATTATGTGCAAAGTTAAAGTGAAAAGAAATCAGGTGTTTAGAGGGTAAGTATTTTATTCATTCTCTTCAGCTGTATTATTTAATATTTTATTACACATGCTTATTTATGTTGTATATTTAGGAGATGGCATCAAACTCCTGTACTTACAATGATACTGTCAGACACTTTTCGGAGAAAGCTGTCTGTGCTGTGAGTGTTTTCCCACCTCAGAAGTGCTAATGAGTGTGTCAATTATACATCCTTGTAACTTTCTGTAAAACACAACTGTAAAGAAGAATCAGGCAAAGAAACTGCTTGCGACAAGGTGAAGGATGAGACCATTTTTATGGTGTCACGTGTGTGTTACATGCAGTGTGTGTGTGAGACAGAGTAACCAAGCGTCAATCATTGAGTACCGGATATGATGTGTGAGCGCCAAACGTCTGTTGCCATGGCAACAAAGCAAACATCACAGTGAGGTAGCCCGTACATAACACAGAATATTCACAAATAGAAATAGCAGCTTCTCTCTGTGTCTCTCTCCATGTTTATGTGTGTGTATATGCTGTTGTGTGTGTGGTACTTTTCACTGAGTGAGGGTTAACTTCTGAATGCTTTGCATGTTTTACTCAGCATGACCTGAAAAAAGCAACAATCCTACTCTGATGATAATGTAATGAGTAACCAAGTTCTCCAGATCAAAAATTTTCCACACACACATATTAACAGCAGCTACGTTACGTCTTTATGCTGTTGTTACTAATCAAATAGACAACCTAACTTTATTCTATCGGATTTTCTGCAATACATTACTCTTTCTTTTTTTAGCATCACTGAGCAGCCAGCTTTTATCTTGTCATGAAGTACTTGAGGAAGGTGTGTGTGTGCGCATCCATAACATATAGACGACCCTGATGACTTTGCTGTTGTAACGGTCTCAAATGAGTGTTGCAGAGGACATTTATTTTCTGGTACTAAATGCTTCAGCTGATTCCAACAAATGACTCAACACTGACTTTTTCTCGGCATAGTACATACAGTGCTGCATGATTAAAGCTTTTGCATAATTATTGTTGTTATTAACTTTATTATTTCTTTGACAAAGATATTACTGCACTATTTGCATCTTACATGCATACATTCTCTTTTGACGCTCAGTAATCTAACATATAATATTGCACATTTGTAACTGCCACAAGGAAAAACCAGTTGAGTATTTATATGATTTGGTATGCATGGTTCTCTTATCTTGTACTCGTGTGTTACTCCACATAGACATGTGCACACAGTTTGTGAAATACTAAAACTAAGTAAACATGTCAGACTTAAGTACACATGAGTACACTTTTTTTATTTACTTTGGTTCATCTTTTTGTTAGCTCACCTGGACTCCTTCATCTCGTTTTTTTTATATTGTTTTGACAAAAATTATGACACATTTGTGTTAACCCTTTGCTCCATCGCACTGCAGTGGCTTCGCTCCCCTCCTCTCTACTTCGTTCTCTTGATCCTGGTCTACCCGGATACGGATACCCGGGAATAACATCCCCACTCCCTCCCGCCCCTGCTTTACGTAACGCTTAAAGCCCTGCATATCCTCCCTGGCCATGGCAACAACCACATCTGGATCACACAGCCATCTAGACTGGCACCAAAACACATGTGAAGCCCTCAGGATTCACCACAAAAGTCATGTGGAATGATAATTCTGTTTCCTGTTTGTCCTAGCATGCTTTGTGGTGATTCTCAAAATTCACTGGTGCTGTGGGATTCTGTTGTTTCAGGGTTGCATCTAGATTTTGACTGGGTATGTGTTAAGTTAATGACATTTGAATTTTTAACAGTTTCTTTATAATCTTTGTCAAAATCACATTTATTACAGAAACAAAACTGTATTTTTTTCTTATTATAGTCATTGTCGCATCCAAAAGTTTGAATTGAGAAGACTTTTTTATTTTGCCTATATAGAAATTTCTTTTCTCATCTTGTGCCACTCTGTTTTACACTGGATTTCTGCTGCTGCGTTTCTGTTGGCCATTTATCTGCAGGCTAGTAGTGCCCCCAGATGGCCACATGCATACATTACAAGTTCCTTCACACAGTGACTGTGCGGGTCCGGGTTTCACAGACCTGGTTTGAAGTTTGTGATTTCGCTCATCTACTCCTTGGTAACTGCAGAGTGTCAGGAGGAGAGAGATAAATCCAGCCACTGATTGGGTATTGTCTTAAGTCAGACATTTCCAGAGATTAATCCAAATTACCACTCATTTGTTATTGAATTCCTTTTGGTTCTTATTTGCATGATCTTTCTCTTTTAATGCTGCACAAAATATTGGATGAAATATTTGTATTTTTAATTCAGAGCGAAGCTGGGAACATATCCCGTGTCTACAAGAAAACTCCTTTTGCCTCTGTCAAACTCATTCCTCTGTTTGTCAATAAACCTTTCAACAATCATTTCTTAAAGTTCAGTTTGATGCAAAAGATGGTGATGGTCAGTGGCAGCCTTGTGACCATGGGCGACATGGGGACCTGTGCCCAACATAGCTGTTGCCATGGTAACTGCAAAGGACTGGTAGATCGAGTTATAATTGGACGGAGCAAATGGTGGGTTGTGGGAGGGAGAGACACAGAGCACAGGGGTGGAAGATGAATTAAGGGATGAGAGCGATGGGATGGGAGAGTGAGCGAAGGCGGTGCTCTGCCTGCATTGTACCAGCGTAGGTAAAGACAAGGCGGAAAAGTTTCATGTGTGAAGTCACATGGTGTTTGACAGATGTAATTGGGGGTTAGAAATATGCATACATGCGCACATCAGAAGCATCATTTCTGTAAGAGTAGACAGCCAATGAAAGCCGCTGAACACCTACACAGATACTGCACTGCCAGCACGGCAGCAGTAGAGATACTTAAGCTTAGCTGAGGGGGGAATTTCTCTTTTGCTGTTTTTTTCACACCTTCTTTCACCGCATTATCTCTGATCTGTACATGAGATGAAGTGCTGATAGTCTATAATGTCACACCATCTCAATATCTGCCTCATCCTCACTTTGCAGTTTTATACATATGCAAACCTATCACAGCTTTGGTTGGCTGTAAAAAAAATTTTTCCAATTTAAACAAAGCATGTGATCAAGTTGTACACAAATACACTTACTTTTTCACAGTCTAGGCTAGTCTTATTCATGATGGATTAGTTAGCCTGACTGACTAACTTTAAAGGAAAATAAAAGCCCTGAAGATAAGAATGACCTCCACTATTTTTAGGGCTTGTTTGAGTTCAGCCTCACATTTATAAATATATTACCTATTCGATGTTCCCGGATTCTTATTTATTTATTTATTACTACAACATAGAATTTCAGTTAAATAGAAACTTGTTAATGTAGAGAAAGATTAATTTCAGGTTAATTTGAGACTTGCATAATGTGTTTTCAATGCCAATTTGTCAAAAGGGTAGGGTGGATGAATAAGATCAGCTTACTGGTTAATGTTTGTCTACTTTTTCTTGCTCTGAGGTATTGTTATTTGGGAGCCTTTAAAAATCCACTCTTGATCCATCTCTTATTTCTACATTTGGATAAGTATGGAAAAAGAGTATGGGAGAGAGATTACCCCATTCCATGTAAAACTCAGAATTGTTTGGAACAGAACAGCACAGCCAAGCTACAATCTACTAGAAGTTTTTTGGCAACACAAAGCTCAGAATGTAACATATTGAACATATTAACAGTTGGTTTCCTAAACAAATTATTTACCCACAATCATCCAGCTATTTGTACTCAGATGTCAAATATGGGCTGTTAAAATGTATAGACATCAGGAGCAGTGTTGTGTTTTGAAATGGAAAATGTGTAGTTACTCTGTCTTTAAACAGGCTACAAGAAAAACACATTACGCTCCTCTGAATAATTAGGCAGATGTAGTTCATTACTAAGGACTTGTAATGTTTACCCAGGGTTGTAACCACTGAGAAGCCACAGTAATCCCTCATCTCCACCCCTGGCCTCTTTCAACCTCTTTTTCTTTCAGTCACTCAGGCAAGCTGTCCAACTCCCTCCCCTAACATACTGTGTTTGCTGGATTGACTTATTGAGAGCTCAGTGCAGTTGATAAGTCTTAATCTCTCTCTGCCTCTTTTTCTAATGCCTATTAAGGATATTTTTGTAACATGCCTGTTTTTTTTGTTTTTTTTTTTAAATGGAAACCCTGGCACCTCTTACTTTTTTATAATGACACTGGCCAAAGTTTGAGAGGGAGGCAATTAAAACTTGGTTTGTGCACATTATAAAGATGATCATTTTTGATTCCAGTAGAGGAAGGAAGTAGCTATGTACAAATATTTAGATTTTGGACTTAAATATTATTTCAGATACTCATATGTTTTATTTTCTCAGTACTTTCATGACACAACATACTCCCAACATATTCAGACAAACTGACACGTTACTTTAGTTGTTATGCATTCAAAGGAATTATTGCTTATTTTTTTATTTTATATCAGTACGTGTCCTTCCAAACATCAAGATGATTTCAACATAAATGTAAAGACCATAACACAAGGAAGTGTGTTATTGTATCCATCTTTCCATATTATATATGACAGATGCAGCAAGATGAAAATGACATTAAAGATTTGACAAGATAATACAACTGCAGTCTCTAATTTTGTAATATAGTGCTTACTGTATGTTCATGTTATTTAATGTTAATAAAGCCAGTGCACGGTAAAACAAAAGAAAAAACTTGGCACAATCTCATTTTATTTACTAAGAATGAAATAAAAGATGTAAACACAACTAAATTTTGCACAGAAACATCCAACAGTCCATCCTTGTTTTGCTCTTCATAAACGTTTGTAGTTGTATTCTAGTATAGCTACTGTTTTTTTTTAGTAGAAACGTCTAACTTAGCACTGAGAGGGTTAACATTTTTACTACAGAGGCCTGTGGCTGCCAGCTGCCCCCACAACCATATTGGTCAGTTCCTAAGCTGCTGATGAGATGACGGGCTGATAGTGGTAATTAAGCCCCTCCCAGTATTACATTTGTCTGATGGATAGATTGAGCTGAACATGACGTCTTGACTCATTCCCTAGGTCAAGAAACCATGACATAAACTCAACCTTTCTGAGCTTTTAACAACTCTGGTATCAGACTGTCTTTAAAAGCTTTCCAATTGTCTCGCTCTCTGTTTCTGTCTCCCCCGTCTCTGGCCCCCACACACCCTTCCTCCCTTTTAAGAGAAGTTCTGTTTTCACAAGTTGTTTTCTCTACACCCACCTACCCTCCTCCACCGTTCCACCCTCCCTCTCCTGCTGACAACGACTCAGTCTATTTTTACCCACTGGTCCTTTCTGCTCTGAGCCCATAATGTTCCACCCATTTTCCCTCTTTCAAAACCACCCCTACTCTCCTGTTTTCAGTTTTCTTCTTCTTCATTCTCTCTCTCTCTCTCTCTCTCTCTCTCTCCCCCTCTCTCTCTCCCCCCCAGTAAGTGTTGCATCAGAATGTTTCAAATTCTGTCCGGAGGAGGCAAATTTACATGATGGAGAAATGGAAAAA
>JAPQRP010049476.1:0-13204 GCA_037367295.1 Apogon hyalosoma | reverse complement strand
ATAACACATGCTGAGATCATTACCTTTCATTTCCACTTGATTTGAGGTCATTTGGACAAATAGTTCCAAAGATATGGCGAAAACAGTGATTTTTCAGTAATAAAGCTCCACCTGGTGGCAGAATTGGAACCACACAGGTATAGCATCATCACATAACACATGCTGAGATGATGACCTTTCATTTGCACTTCGTTTGAGATGATTCGGGCGATTACTTCCAAAGATATGGCTAAAATGGTGAATTTTCAGTCATGAAGCGCCACCTGGTGGCAAAATTCTTAGCCAGACAGCTATGATGTCATGATGTGAGGCATCCCCAGGTCATGACCTTTCATCTGCTCTTGATTTGAAGTCAATCAGACAAATAGTTCCAGAAATATGAACAAAAGAGTGTCGAGTGATTTTAAACTTTTGAGTGGCCCTTGTGGGCAATCTAGAAATGGTAAATCATCCAAAATCGAATCAGTTCTTCCTCTCCATGGTATTGACTGATATAGAAAATTTGGGATTTCTAAACCCAGTATTTTTCAAGTTATCGCATTAACACGAAGGATAACCGATGGCGGAGATGGTGGGGCCGGTGACGGCAGTTGGACTAAAAACATAATATCCCCGACACTGCGCTCAGGGATATAATTAGAATCTCTGTATAATCAACTTGAAACACACCATTCACACTTTCTTGACATGTTTTTCTTAAACAAATCATATTCAGGCCTCAATATGACAAATCTTTATTCCAGTTATCCCTCTTTGTGGATTCTGTCATTCACATTTATTTCTTATTCACTATTAACAGCATGACACCAACTCACATGATCTGAAACATAAGGATCTAAACAGTTTACATTATTTCTCATTTTATATTAATTTCTCTAAGATTTATGGTTCACTTACATTAATTCTTATCCACTGTATGAACTGTTTTAGATAAATCTTGGATTCCTTTATACATCTATTGCACAAACTAGTTCCAGTTTTAATTCACAGTCTCAAACATTTTACATATTGCAAATAAACATATCAGTGACAGTCAAGATTTTGAAGATTTTCATAAGTCAGCTGGAATACACCATACATTACAAGGAGTACCATATTTAAACAAGACACCATTTATAAACACAATAATTCAGACCAGCACAGACTGTTCACTGATGCACATTGAAAATATATTACTGTTGATTTTTCATATTTAAAAATGTTTAAATTCATCCTGTTGTGTTCAGGTGGAGGAAAAATAAAAGGTTAAAGAATCAGTTTAATTGTTGTTCAACATTGTTACAATTTCTCATTAGTATCAAATTCATTTAGCCAATAAACACATTCACTAACTGTCCAACTGTGTGTGCTACTAAATTTTTCTTTGTGCTTCTAAAATTTTTAACTTGCTTGCACCAGCGCTACCACCTAAAAAAGTAAACGTACAGCCCTGCAAGCAGGCACATGCAACCTGAAATTAGAAAAAGACAGGTTATGAATCATGCATTATATTTTTTTTAATATAAAAGATGCATAAATACAACCCATTCACCATGCCAATTGCTTTCTTTTTTTAATGGTTAGTGACACTGACATTTGTATATACGCACTAATGAGGTCGCATCCTCTGTATATGCCCAAACCAAAAATAGTAGGTTTGATATGTGGGCAAGTAGCTCATGGATCAGGGGCAGTGACTTTAAAAAGTTACTGGCCCTGTTTGGCCAGTGGGTTGAAAAGGTTAATGTAAAGCCTGACATGATGATGACGATGTAAATTAATTCTGGAACAAACTTGGAGCATGCTATTTACATAACAAAGCACAGCAATGAAAATGAAACAAAACACTCAAACTATAGTCATGTCCATGCCTGTCAACAAAATGCACAACCCAAGCAGACCCTCAATCAGCAGCCTCTGAAGTGAAGAGGGTCACAGCTACAACAGACAAAACCAACTCAATGAAATGAACTGAGTGTTAAGGGATGCATCATTGTCATTTGCAGTCTAGTTGATTACCAATTATCAGTGGTCAGTATGTGATATTTAGTTTTACAGTGAACCAAACATCTTCTAAGCAGGTGCAAACATATGCTGTGGCATCAATGTTTGTCTTTTTTGAAACTTAAAGGTGGAGTGTGAGATGGTTTCCAGGAGCATTTTTTTACTATATTGCTTAAAATCCCCTTCACACTCTGATCACAACCAATTACCCTTCACACTCTGATCACAACCAATTAATTAAATGCTCCAACACAAAAATAACATAATGTAGTCACCTGTGGAACAGACAGGACTGAAAAAACAGCATCCAATCATTTTAAGCGCCCACTCGAAATGATTGAACATTGATATGTCTGTCATTGTCGCCCCCCCAATGGTGATGGTGGTATGTTATGACACGGTTATAATTAAGACATATTAATATTTATGAAATTAAACAAAATTCCAAATCTGAAACGTTTATTATAAAACTGCCAAAGTGGCATGACATACAAAATTCAAATAAAATAGCAGAAAATAAAGCTGCAATGGTCTGCTGACCAGCAACTGGTTTCATTTTTTTCTTTGGTAGCATTTTTGCGTTCTTTTTTCTGTTAGCACTCTGCTCAAGAAAAAAAAAACGGTATCTCGTCAGAAGCGCGATGTATGCGCAGATGCCGTCTGAGCATAACAAAATGGCGACCACCGTTCAAAGCATAGACATATATACATAGATGCCGCATCGACTGCCGCTGCCCATTGGAGTGACATGCCTACAGGGCGGCCATCTTGGTACAGTACTACTCAGTGCTACTCGCTGCTACTGCGCATTCAGTCTATAGAGTAAAGAGGTGTTTGCACTGTTAAAATGATCATAAATTGCTCAATAGTCAACATATATTTATATGCATTGTTTGTTAAAAACGTCAGACATGGAGGATTGACAGACAGAAATAAATAGAACAAAAGGAACCCAGAAAACATCAGATGTGTTCATGTCTTCATTTTAAAGAATATCTTTAGTTTAATTATTATGATTATTATTATTATCATTATCATGATCCTCATCAAAATAATAACAGAATAAAAGTACTAGTAGAGAAAAGTGGCAAAGTAATAAATCAATAAATAAATAAATAATAAGTGGCTTATGTTATTACAATAATATATAATATTATAGCATGCACTTAAAGTGATAATAGTAATGGTATAATAGTAAATGCTGTATTCTAACAGATCAATCACTGCAGTCTAGGGTCTGTTTTCTTTCAAACAAGAGGCAGTTTATAGAAAAATAACCTAGTATTTTAACATATATTTTGTCTCTCTTGTAAGCAGCTGTAGGATAATGTAAATTGAGCTGGTAGAGCCCGGATGCAGAGCAGAGGGTTTCTATCCGTCTGGTCTTGATTTATATCACTAATAGCCTGCTCACTCCAATTTATTCCACACATTTATGAAAAGTGATTCCACCAGATCTCGTGTTAAGGTTCCGCTCATTCAAACAGCCGTAAGCAGCACAGAAGTCCGGCATCTTTGACAGTGTTATCAGATTCTCTATTGGAAACATTATCTAGAATTTGTATTTGGGTAGTAAAACAGGCATTTTTAAAACATCTAAGTATCCTGTATTATACCTACATGAGTGATGTTTTAACAAATCAAACTGTTTGGAAATTGGCCAAAAATTCAGTGAATAATTCTAAATTGAGATTGTGTTGTACCTCTTACCTCCATAGACATACATACACTTCTGCCTCTGGAAGACCTGGACCAAGATGGCGGTACTTTAGGCACATCCCTCAACAGCTAATGCAGCGTCTACGTATAGATGTCTATGGTTCAAAATATGTTTTTCATCGCTGCCACCGGAGTATGCTTAATTTATTTCATTACAGCACATCCCCTAAACATTAAAGCAGACACGAATGAGCAAATCCGCAGTGGCTGGCTAGTTGTTTTGGTAATGGCTAAACTAGCATATCGTGATACTGTGTGTACAGGGATCTCAGCTGTGCGTCTTTAAATGCGCTGAGGTAGAGCTTGTCTGGTCTGCTGAAAACGAAGTTTCTTTTGCTAGTTACTGTGATTTCAAACACGAGCTGCTGTTCACGTATTCATGTATTGTTTTTTAGGAGAAAAATTAGGTGTGTCCCCGGGATACATCGATAGTGAGTTTACTGTATCCTTTCAGATTTTAATGCATCAGGGACGCAGGACGCGTACCTATCAACATCACTGGGTACCCTACAAAAAATTACTCCGGTAGAAGTTCAAGTCACCAGCTGAAATGCTACTGAAGTTAAAGTCTTTAAGTAGAACATCTAGTATTTATTGTACTTCAGCAAATCAAGTAATCTGCAATTAAATGCACTCAAGTAATGAAAGCAGAAGTACAAGTGAAAGTTAACAACAACCAAAGTCAGTCAGACTTTTGAATATTACGCTGCTGCTCACATCAAAAGATTGCCAACAGGTTGAGTGTAAACACTCGTTTGCACTTGCACGTTATGCAATTAGGACCAAATTAGCTTACTGACTCTGTTGCAGTCACTGGTAATCTCAGCAGTGTAACAATACAGTGCATTAAAAATGTATCAAAGTAGACGTCTGCAAGTGAGTTAGGAAATGTAGTGAAATAAAAGTGAAAGTCAATGGAATAAAAAATTCTCAGTAAAGCAGTGTGTTAAGCCATGCACCTGTGATTTGCATGGTTAATTTTCAAAAAGCACAGCCAAAAAATGGTGCACAACTTGCTCAAAGCCATGCTAATTATCAATATATTGTAGGCTATATATTGTCTCTAGTCTTGTCACAGCCTAATTTTGGCTAAATTCATCTATTTTTCGCAAAAATGAAGCACATCATCAATTAACTCTAGAGGGTCCCTGGACACATTGGCACGTCCTGATGACGTGCGATTTAAGATGACATGGCAGTAAGACGGGCGCCTTGCTAAAACTTTGTTTCAATTTGCGTGGAAAGTGCAGATGCTAAATTAATACTGTGAAGTAAATCATGTTGAAAGTACATGTGAAACCAAAGTTATGAGACTCAATAAAAAGCAAATTTTTCATTGATTGTGTCATAATGTTTGGTGTGCATCCATTGCAGGTAGAGACGGTAAAAACAGGCTTCTAAGTGAATTTCTTGCAAGCAGGAAATGCTTGCATGAAAGGAAACATATCACCGCATTTCTGTTGGTTAGAAAAGTACATCACATGGACCACTCAGATGACCATACTGTGCCATGAGTAATCTAACTAACATAAACTTTTGTACCTTGTCATCACCATCTTATATCAATTTCAACTTAATTTGACATTGAAAAGTGACTAGAATTTTGTTATTTTCTCCTATTATTTTCATTATTTAATTAATTATTTCTAAACTATTTTTGCACATTTGTACATGGTTGAATATATATTCTATGCTGTTAAAATGTTTGTGTAATGAACAGGATCTAACAATACATTCAACAACGTGTCGCTTTTAAACCCATTTTACCTTTACCTTCACATATTACACACCTCGTTTCTTTTTTGGTTTGTTTTTTTTACCCACTCTGTTCCTCTATTTCTGCCTAATACACTGCAGTACAGTACAAATTCTCCCAAAACATACTTTAGTACAGTAGTGAAGTATTATTACTTCATTACTATACAACACTGCAAATAAGTAAAGACTCCAGCTACTCTGTGCATGTCTGTGTCTAGTAGAGTGACACATGTTGATTCGTACTTCACCATCTCTTAGATTTTCCAGGCTCTTACACCTAATGTCCATTTTCTCAGGGTGGTGAAAGAACTACAGGACTGATAAATCAGTGTAGCAAAAAGATGCGACTGACAGACATAACACATCCATGAGAGGAAACAGCAGCAAAACAGCACATAAAAGCACAAGTGAAACTTAATTACCATGGAATCAGAGAGGCTGAATGTACAGATACATGCTGTACATAGAATGTACAGCTAGCAAAATTAACACCACCAGCTGCGCTTATCCAGCATGTTCTGCACCTCACCAAAAATAACTCACCCCCTGAGTTACACAGGGAGTTTCAACAATCTGACAGAGCCCTGGCTCTCAGCTGCGGGGTATGCTGCAAGGAGCTACAAATGCTGAATTTGGGGAAACCGTCACAAATTGTTCCTCTACTGAGGCCACGATAACATTGCAAGGTGGAGGAAGGTTGTGAAAAGACACACAAATTGTATGAGAGCTCAAGATTGTGACAATACAAAACTTTAGCCGTCTCACTAACAACTTGCACAGCACCAGAGAGCAAATTTAAACTCTAACCTTCCAATGAAGTGATTCTTGTGTTGACTCTTTGGTCTTGCAAATGTATATCTGTACCTTTTCTATGCAGAAAAAATAACAATGTATGTGCAACTACCTAGTGAAACTTTTTTCCACCTTATGTCTTTGCAACAGTGTAATATATGAGGTGTTTCCTTAAGTATAGGGATGTTACTACAGGTAAAAGAGAAGTTAAATTAAATTTCTCAAAACTTCTGTGAGACCTGGGGTCCTGCCCCCCTCCACTTCTGTTAGACTTGTAGTTTTGTTCTTTCCTGCTCTGTCTGCACAATAAAGGAAAGTCTTTCCCCTTATTCTGACAACAAAAAAATGGAAATCCATCCATTTCCACTGCACTGCCACTGGTGGAGCTTTGCCAGCTTATGATAATGCATTTTAGGTAGACTTGCACCGATTACAATTTTTTGATTACTTGAGTGTTTGTTCATTTTCATTCAACTATTCATTTTCTGAACCCACTTTATCCTTACTAGGGTCACTGGAGCCTATCCCAGCTACTTATAGGTAAAGGCGGGGTACACCCTGGACGAGTCGTCAGTTCATCGCAGGGCTGTTCATTTTCATTTTTTTTTTTTTTTTTAAATCAATTCAACATTTTCTGTAAAGCCCTGTGAGGTGACTTTGATGTGATATTAGGCTCTAATTGAATTGAAACCAATTTTTGGCTGATTCCGATCTTATTTTTTCCCCCAAACACAACACATGACACATTGCTATATAACTTTCCCATTAGAACATTTATTTTAAAAATAGACGAAATGTGCAAAAAGATGCCAGGTTTTCTGTATGAAAACAGGTGCACTGATTGAAACGCCTGGTTTATAGTGAGTCCCGTATCATACCAGTTTTTATTCTGACATAGCTCAGACCATCTGCTTTAGTAAGACATCATAGACCTTACATATTACACGCTGAAACCCATTTTTACTTTTAAATAATATAACAGAACCTTGGAAAAAAAGCAAACGTCTCTGGAAATGTGGGGCACAGGATGAACCCCTGCACTGAATGGACCAGAACACCATTTATAAATTCCCAACTTCTACATGATTTGGGCTCCTGTGTCCTGCCTCATAAGTAGAGACATGTGAGACAATGGATAAAAACAAGTGCAGCACTATGCGAAAGCTCTGTATCCTATTTATGTTTGGTAATTAATTTAGTCATGTAATGAAGGGGTCAAATTATTGGACGTTATGGGATTTTTTGAATCATTGATCAGACATTGTACAGACAGTAAAATTATTGTACAAATGTGATAATTATCGAGGTCTGACCAGGCCTGGTTCTAGTGGGGCGCAAGAGTGGGAAATGCCCCCATAAACAAACATCCTTAGCCTCAAATGAAAGTTTACAAAGATAGAGAAAAGGATAATGAGGTGCACACCAACAGGACACTTAGAGGAATTAGTAAAGCATCTTAAGTTTCACTTTTACTATTTATGGTTGTATGGTGTGGGGGTACTCAGTATGAGGCATGGAACGCCCCCCCCCCACACACACACATTTCTTATTGCTGCCTCAAATATGACTATCTGGAACCAGCCGTGGGTCTGACTATGTGGCACGGCAGGAATTTGACCTGTGCTCAAAATCGGTCAATTTCAGACTGATCAGTCTGTTGCAGGTCATGACCGATCACGTGAAAACCGGTGAATTTCTGAGCATGGCTGATTAATTGGTGCAAGTCTAATTTTAGGCAACATCTGGGAAAACAGAAAACAAGTAGGGGTGTGATCTGAAACACTCATCATACCCAACTACAGAGATGTCAATGAGTTAATTATGCTCCTTTCATTCAACAACCACTTGCAGACCCAAAGCCATCGGAAATTAGTAACACTAAATGGTGTCCTAGTTTATTCAGGAGACTTCAAAATCTATAGGCTATTTAATGAGAAGCTTTGTTCCATTACATTCTTAATATTTCTCCTCTAGGTCTGTTAATCATTACATAATCACTACTCAATGATAACTGTTTGAGATATGAACTAACTTCAAACTAAAAGAGATCTCATATTTCAATCACTATTTCAGGTTTGACTGTCACTATTTTCATCACATCTCTACCTAATGACAACTGAGCAAAGAATAAGACTTTCCTACATTTCCTGAAGGAAATGCAACCCGTGTTCTTGCCTCTCGCCGGATCGGTGGAATTGTGGCTAGGTGCAACGTAAAAGAAAGAAATAGGTCCTGTTCCCTTCATATGTGGAATGTGTGCATCAGTGTTTGTGGACTGACGTCACCACAGACTTTCTGTAAACCTGTATTCAGATGAGAAGCCTCCCACAGTCTGTGTCAGTCCTGTGAAAGCACTGTTTAAATAGGCTCCTTTAATTGAATAGCTCCATGTGTCTGTGAACGTGATCTCAGCTGAGCTCATTCAGTTCATACAGAGAATTTATGGGAAGTTTTGAGCTGTATTATATTTATTTTTTAAATATATATTTATTTTTATTGTGTTCATTATTATTTCCATTTATTTATTTTTTTTATTTTACTGTAGCTGTATTTTTTCATCTTTATTTTTGTTGTGGAGCCTTAATTACCTTATTTGGCTGCAGCTCTGTCACACACACCACAGGAGCCATCATCATGAGAACAGGAGTCGCAGGCAGTGAGAGACACAGAGAAATGCTGACTAAGGCTGTTAAAAGCTGTACAACTACTGCTGAACTCCTGCGAATTTTGGGAAAATCATAAATGATAGGTGAAAACTAAAGTGAACATGAGTGGAAAAAGAACCTGAGGAACACACAGATGTAATTTTTTTTGTCCGTACTGTGAGAAATGACCGACTTATGGCAGTGTAAAAACAGTAAACTTAGCAGGAGTAGGTAGATCCGTTTGGTCCATATTTGTATTGGTTTGAATAGGAGCTGAGGAGAGAGGTGGCCCCTAAACTACTGCCTGCCATTTCACTTTAAAAAGAGCTAGGTCTTCAAACATGGGTTCATTTGAATCCTAGGAACCGTGACTACATTTTTGGAAAAGATCATTTGCCTGCTGTGTATCGTTTGGCTGTGAGGGCGAGTTATTCAGAAAATTTTCTGGTAAATTTTTGCTGCTGATCCACTCTAACTGATGACATCACCCACTGAAAAAAGACAGATTTTGTGTCAACCCAGGGGGGGTTTTGAAGACTCGCCTATAAAAAACCGTAAACCCCATCCTCATACCAAAGACATTCCTGTAGAGATGACAAAAATGCCTGAATTTTAAAGTTTAAATCAAGTCTGTATGTGAAAGTATGGCGAAGCAGGAGCAGTGGCAAAAAAGGCATTTTTTTTGGTTACTCCCATTAAGATAGAATGGGGTTTTTTAATTGCAATTTTGAGCGAAAACCGTAAGTGATAACGTTACCACGATTACCACCGATAAGGTTTGAGCCAAGCTGAACATTTCTGTGTCGATGGAATAATTTTATGACGAACTGTTTGGAAATGGTAGCCACTTGAAAATGGCCCAACTCATTTCGGATGGAGATTTTTGAGTGGTTTTTCACATTTTTTATGAAAACCGTGCATCGAAATGTCAATAAAAATAATAGCACATCTTTTGTGACCAAACCGCACATTTTATCAGTTACATGTTGTGGTTTATTTCCAACAGTGTGGGCTGCATTTTTTGTTCAAAGTTTTTTTATATGTCAATAATAATAATAATGATAATAATAACTAGACTGTCCTACATTTCCTGAAGGAAATGTAACCAGTGTGCTTGCCTCTCGCCAGATCGGTGGAATCGCGGCTAAGTGTGACGTAAAAGCAAGAAATAGCTCCCGTTCACTTTATATGTTAAATCTGTGCGTCAGTGTTTGTGGACTGACGTCACCACAGACTTTCTGGATTCATTTCCTGTGGTCATGTTTGTCCTGATTGGCTGATGCTGATCACCTGAACTTCATCTGTCTTTGTTATATACTCTGTTTTCAGTTTACAACTGAAGAGCTTTGTCTGTGTGTGTATGAAAAAAAAAAGTTAAATAAGGTTTTTCTATCATGCATGTCAGACCAGTAAAAAAGTAATGGTAGTAGTAGTAGTAGTAGTAGTAGTGACTGTAGTAGTAGTGGGAGTACTAGTGGGAGTTCTAGTAGTAGTTGTGGTGGTGGTAACTGTGGCAGAAGTAGTAGTAGTAGCAGTGGCAGCAGTAGTGGTCGTAGTAGTAGTAGTAATAGTGGTGGAAGTAGTAGTAGTAGTGGTCGTAGTAGTAGTAGAAGTAGTTGTAGTAGCAGTACACCCATACGTACAGCGTTGCTATGGACTCTACTGGTTGCTATGGGAGGAGAATCATGGCAGATGCATGTCATATCAGACTGATTAGGATTTGATTGGACACACAGGCCACATGCCCCGTTACCGTGGCAACTGCCCTGCACTGTTCACAGACACAGAGTTAGGAGGGAAAAACCAGCCTCCGAAGAAACGCTTTTTTTGAGAAAACCATAAATGATAGGTGAAAACTAAGACTACCGTGAGCGTCAGAAAGACTTGGGGAACACACAGACGTAATTTTTTTTGTCCGTACTGTGAGAAATGACCAACTTATGGCAGTGTAAAAACAGTCAACGCAGCAGGAGAAAGCAGATCCGTTTGGTCCAAATTTGTATTGGTTTGAATAGGAGCTGAGGAGGGAGTTGGCCCTTAAACTACTGCCTGCCATTTGACTTTACAAAGAGCTAGGTCTTCAAACATGGGTTCATTTGAATCCTAGGAACCGTGGCTACATTTTTGGAAAAGATCATTTGCCTGCTATGTATTGTTCGACTGGCAGGGTGAGTTATTCAGAAAATTTTAAGGTAAATTTTCGCTACTCTTCCACTGTAGTGATGAGATCACCAAATGGAAAAAAAGCAGATTTTGACTAAACCCAGGGGGGTTTTGAAGACTTGCCTATCGAAAACTGTAAACCCCATCCTCATACCAAAGACATTCCTGTAGAGATGACAAAAATGCCTCCGTTTTAAAGTTTAAATGAAATCTGGAGGTGAAAGTATGGCGAAGCAGGAGCAGTGGCAAAAAAAAAGGCATTTTTTTTTGTTACTCCAATTAAGAATGGATGGGATTCTTTATCGCAATTTTGTGCAAAAACTGTAAGCGATATCGTTACCACAATAATAACTGATAATGTTTGAGCCAAGCCGAACATTTCTGCGTCGACGGAATAATTTTATGATGAATTATTTGGAAATGGTAGCCACTTGAAAATGGCCCAATTCATTTAAGATGGAGTATTTTGACTGGTTATTCACATTTTTTACGAAAACTGTGAATCAGAATGTCAATAAAAATAATAGCACATCTTTCGAGACCAAACCGCACATTTTTTCAATTACATATTGTGGTGTATTTCCAACGGTGTGCGCCGCATTTTTTTTTCAAAGTTTTTTGTATAACAACTAGACTTTCCTACATTTCCTGAAGGAAATGTAACCCATGTGCTTGCTTCTCGCTGGACTCATGGCGAAGTGTGATGTAAAAGGAAGAAAAAGCTCCTGTTCATTTCATATGTTGAATCTGTGCGTCAGTGTTACTGGACTGACGTCACCACAGACTTTCTGTAGACCAAGCACACGGGGAACCAGACAATTTCCACACACAGAAATCATGAGAGGGTAGTAGTAAGAGTGGTAGTAGTTGTAGAAGTAGTAGTAGTAGTAGTAGTAGTGGTGGTAGTGGTGGCAGTAGTAGTAGTAGTACTAGTAGGAGTGGTGGTAGTAGAAGTAGTAGTAGCGGAAGTAGCAGTAGTTGTAGTGGTTGTGGTGGTAGTTGTAGTAATAGTAGTAGGAGTGGTGGTAGTAGTAGTAGTAAGAGCGGTAACAGTTGTAGAAGTAGTAGTAGTAGTGGTGGCAGTAGTGGCAGTAGTAGTAGTAGTAGGAGGAGGAGTGGTGGTAGTAGGAGTGGTGGTAGTAGTAGTAGTGGTGGTAATAGAAGTGGTAGTAGTAGTAGTAGTAGAAGTGGTAGTAGTAGTAGTAGTAGTAGTAGTGGTAGAAGACGTAGTAGTAAGAGTGGTAGTAGTTGTAGAAGTAATAATAGTAGTAGTGGTGGTAGTAGTAGTAGTAGTGGAGGTAGTAGGAGTGGTGGTAGTAGTTGTAGAAGTAGTAGTAGTGGTGGTAGTGGCAGTAGTAGTAGTAGTAGTGATAGTAGTAGTAACAGTAGTAGTAGTAGTGGCGGTAGTAGTAGTACTAGTGGCAGTAGTAGTAGTACTAGTGGCAGTAGTAGTAGTAGTGGCAGTAGTAGTAGTAGTAGTAGAAGTAGTAGTAGTAGTGATAGTAGCAGTAGTAGGAGGAGTGGTGGTAGTAGTAGTAGTACTGGTGGTAGTAGTGGCAGCAGTAGTAGTAGTAGTAGTAGTGATTGTAGTAGTAGTAGTAATAGTAGTAGTAGTAGTAATAGTAGGAGGAGTGGTGGTAGAAGTAGCAGTGGTAGTAGTTGTAGAAGTAGTAGTAGTGGTGGTAGTAGTGGCAGTAGTAGTAGCAACCGAGCACCTGCCACACACAGACTTAGGAGGGAAAAACCAGCCTCCAAAGAAACACTCTTTTTGGGAAAACCGTAAATGATAGGTGAAAACTAAGACTACCGTGAGCATCACAAACACTTGAGGAATACACAGATGTAATTTTTTGTCTGTACTGTGAGAAATGACCGACTTATAGCAGTGTAAAAACAGCCAACTTAGCTGGAGAAAGCAGATCTGTTTGGTCCAAATTAGTATTGGTTTGAATAGGAGCTGAAGAGGGAGTTGGCCCTAAACTACTGCCTGTCATTTCACTGTACAAAGAGCTAGGTCTGCAAACATGGGTTCATTTGAATCCCAGGAACCGTGGCGACATTTTTGGAAAAGATCATTTGCCTGCTGTGTATCGTTTGGCTGTGAGGGCGAGTTATTCAGAAAATTTTCAGGTAAATTTTCGCTG
>JAPQRP010049475.1:0-13209 GCA_037367295.1 Apogon hyalosoma | reverse complement strand
ATTAAGCAAAAAAAAAAAAAAATAAAAAATCTGCCAGTGGAACAAGTGAAAATGATCTTGGTGAGATTTCTTGAAATACGATTTTCAAGATCTATTGTCTATTGACTAGAAATGAGAAAAATACACTTGGTAAGATTCAGGTTTTTGCAGTGTTTAGCTTCGATTTAAAAACAAGGCTCGATATTTCACTAAAACAGCAGGCATTGTTTTCTTTCAGCGAACATTCAACCGTGCACGAATAAGTTCTGAAGCTGGAGAGACTGCAGGACGTCAGACTAATCAACCCAGGTGCCAGAAAATAAAAAAAAAAAATTACCATTATTTTCCTCTGCAAAACACAGATAAGTACACTGAGATATGGCGTGTCATACTTTTAAGAGTTTATCCAGTGTTAAATGAAGCTCCGGTCCCTGCCAGTTCCTGAGCTCAACCATTAAAAAGTTTAATAACGCTGATATTGTTTTGGGCAGAAAACAAACGAATCGTGTTTTCTGTGAATCAAAGCTTTGTGAGGGATTACAACTCGTGTTATTGTGGCAAACGGACTGAGTTAATAGATATTTTGGTTTGTGTTGTTAAGGGAAAAGGTGCAAGTGTTGATGCCACCCAGAGTGTTTGGCTCTTTTATGCAGGTTTAATTAGTTTTGGGCAACAAATGAGCTTCATGGCACAGAGGAATACACTATATACGGATTAATACTTCTTACTGGGGTTTTACTGACCTGCTGTTAACTGAATTGATTTGGAATATTCCCTGACCTGCTTCGATGGCTTATAAAAGACACTTCTATCAGCTGTTGACAGGACGCTTTCAGTTGCAAACAGAGGTGGTTATTAATCTTTCTATTTAAAAATTCTGAAACTGTGATAATACAATGGTAATGCTTCCCCTGTGTCTGGAAAAAGGTGATTTTAAAGTGTGAGTAAGACTGCGTTGTAAAAGTTGCCAGAGGTTTGTGGGGGACGCCGATTGGACCCAACGGACATACCGATCCGTGAGTCGTGACTCATTTTAGGGCAGTGGTTCCCATCCTTTTTTAGGCTGTGATCCCATTTTAACATCACAAATTTCTGGCGACCCCAGACATTCAAAACAGAGATATTTTTCTCTTGGAGGCGTCTTAGCGGGGTCAGGTGGGTGAAGACATCTTCCCGTTCTGTGTTCAGTCTGGTTTTCTGACTGCGACTGTGTTCAGGCAGGTTGCAGCGTAGTAACGCACGCGGTCACATGATCAAGATACGCCCTGTCATATGATGTATCCTGCATTTTAGTTGAATTTGATTTTTTTTAAACTTAGTTTTTATTAGATTTCCTTTTTTTTTTTTTAATCAGTACAATACAATGTATACATTTAAATACAGTTCAATTGAAAGATGGAAAATACAGAGGATAATAGTATAATAAATAGTGATAAACCACTTAAAAAAGTTTAAATAGAGAAAACAATTCTGCCACAAAAGAAGCACTGGATTTTTATGAGTTAACAACACATTATGTTGAAAAAGTCACTTTTAAGCTTTGAATTTACTCTGAGCTTTTATGAACAGCTACACGTTCAGTAAAAATACTTGCTCGTTACTGATCAATTCAAAGGAAAAACAATCGTTGGTGATAAATCTCACATATACACAGAAAATATCATTTGGAAGTCACCACAACAAAATAGTTCCAGGTTTTTAAGGATTGAAATGAGCTTTACAGAAGACTCCAGAAGGCTCCAGCTCTCCTATCACATAAACGATCTTGGCAAAAAAATTAACGCATCAACGGGTGTAAAAAAATGTTGTGACAATCTTTGTGACATTGTGCGGCAGAAAGGACGTCATGGTGAATGTGAAATACGGACAACCTGAAATGTCTTTAGAGAAGTAAGTGCCATTTTAACAATATTCTGCCTGTGACTAGATGTTTTGTGCATTTGTAGATCCACTGTGATCTGTAAGCTGTAATGCACATGTGTAAATGATAAACGGAGGCATGGTATTGTTAAAATTTGATTTATTTTTGTTAAGAAATTTCAGTTTATTCATGTTTGTTCGTGTTAGTCACATTTTTTAAAGGATAGCTTGCCGACGTAAACATTTTCATAATGTAATTAAATTTTTTTTCCCACTCTGAAACATGTAGAAAAGTTTGGCGTTGACATTATTTCTATACGATTATGGCTCTTATTTTACTGGTCTGGCTCACTTCAGATTGTTTCGGGCTAAATGTGGCTCCCCTTGACTACCTCATCTTGTTTCTTCTGATATTACAGAGTCTAAATCACACCAGAAGAGAGTAGCTGAAACTCCAGTAAAAGTGGATGAAGTGTATGCCTGCTGACAGGTCGGCCTGCCGCCCCGCCCCCCAGGTCTTCACAGCTTTTCCTAATTTATTCCTGTGAGTCATTCTGGAATTCCAAAGCAACATATTGTACAAAAACAAAAGATATTCCCAATAAAAGATTCATGAAACCCAGCTGAGAATCGTGTTATCAGTTACAGAAAGTTGTATGTGCCGGGTAACATGTCAGCAACTTCACCAGATGTGGAGAATCTACGAAAGAACTTTCTATGAGCAAATGTTTGTAACTGAACCAGCGTCTAATGTGCAGGTTCGTGCTGCGGTGGCCTTCCTTCTGTACGTCCAAAAATATCGCATAATGGCGCAGTGATGCGATTCAGACGCGAATGATGAGGAGATGTAATCTGGTTTGAAAACTTTGAATGAAAGAATTAAGTCTTATTTACGTCACATCTCATGGTATAAAATCCGTACGCTTCATGTACTGTACTGTAGCTCAGTAACGGACCCAAAAGCAGCGTAAATACTCCATATATCACCCACATAAAGATCCAAACATCCATCACAGACCAAAAGCATCTGCTGATCTAAACTGTTTAACACCTGTTGATCCACTAATTCTATCAATACATGCAAATAATCGGTGTAAAATGCAGTTTGTCGTCTTTTCATGGTCATCAGATACGACCCATTTGGACGTACAGACGCTTCCATGGTTACCATGGAAACACCGTCATCTTCTACAACACTGATTCACCAATAAGACCCATGGAGTTGGACGAATGGAAACACTGGGTTTACGTTCAGTTGATGAGAGATTTCACTGAAAAAGTCACTTTTTCTTCAGTTTTTTTTTTCTTTCTCTTTTTGTTACAGTTACCATCAAATGTAATCTCAGCATGATGATTAAAGTACACGATCAGTGAATTAAATAGAGGAAAATATGTGATTTTTGCTGAAAAAAATGCAAAATACAGAGGATGATATTGCAATAAATGACGATAGATCACTTAGGAAATCTTAAATACAGAGAAAATGTCATCGGGGACCGACACAAAAGTAGCACTGGGCCTTTATGGGTTAAAAACCAAAGTAAGCCTTTTGTCTGCAGAAATGTTAAATACTGCTACTTTTGGAAAAAAAAAAAAAAAAAAAGGTGCAAAGGTTGTTCACACTGTTCTAAATTCCCTTCCACACCGGTTCAGGGAGCTGAAGGAGCCACCACATACATGTGCATTTCACTACAGTCTTTTACTTGCCGGTGCTTCTCCAGATTCCCCCCATGGACTTACATTCCCTGAGCTTCGGTGAAAAAGCCAGACCAGCCAATTCCATAGGTCACTGCTCTAGTGCAAGCCTACAACCCCCTAATAGATGAGCTGGGATGACACAGGGCTGTGTTGAAACAAAGCACGACTGATGACATTAGGACTCCGACGCTGCATGAGCCTCGGGACTGTAAACGAAGCTGCTTTTGTCTCCGATTGACGTTTAAATCATTTGCTTGAACTGACTCCAAATTACCTCGTCAGGTTGTAAGTGTTCATGCAAAACCATTCCGCTTAGAGCAATAGATTTTTGATATTACACAGTGAATCGATGCATATTTAACCCATAAAGACCCAAACGGCCACTAGAGACTAAAACCATCTACTGAACTAAACTGTTTAATACCTGCTGATCCATTAATCCTATCAATACATGTAAATAATTGATGTAAAATACAGTTATTCATCTTTTCACGGTCATCAGATATGACCACCTTAAGACCCACCCTTCTACAATATTGATTCACCAGTAAAACCCATGGAGTTGGATCAATGACAGTGGATGGACACACTGGATTTATGTTCAGTTAATGATGTATTTTGCTGAAAAAGTCACTTTTTCTTCAATTTTCTCTAAAAACCCTCAACTTTAATCTGAGCTTTAATGAACACCTACATGATCAGTGCATTAAATACAGGAAAACACCTGTTTTTCACAGGCAAAATGCCAAATACAGAGAATAATAGTATAATAAATGAAGATAAATCACTTAAGAAAGGTTAAATAGAGAGAAAAATGCATTGCACTGGGTCTTTATGGGTTAAAGAACCTTATGCAAAAATATCTGCGGGAAAGTCAAAAGTTTGGGCTGCCACTGATTGGATTTACTCTTTTGACTTTTCTTGGGTGAAGTACAAGGTTGAAGCAGGCGATTTAACACCTGCCAAACAAAAGCAGTCATACACAGGTCAGTAAAGACAGAAAAGGCAATAAATCCTCATTTGCGTGATGGTCACTGAGCTGTGACAGGCTGGCTTCCACCGCCGAGAACGAGACCAAAGCCTGGGCAGAGGTGGAGACGGCGGAAAGGTGAGTCAGTCACCTCTGAGGAAGAGTTCCGCGTACGCCTGGTCTTGACAGCAGGTGTAACTTTGAACCTGCTGTAAATGACTTTAGAGGAAACCTTCAAGAGGACGGTGTGACGGTGAAAACACTTCTGGGTTAAAACGTCTCACTGTCGGCAGCCGCTCTTCACTGCAACCATTTCATGCTTCGTCGTTTTGATCATGTTACTGCAACATTAAGTTCATCTCGCAGAGTTTTTTCAAATCCCTGAGCTGTTGCTAACGCCTCGAGTCATAACCTCTGGATGGTTTTGATGAGAATCGTGTTTGATTAGTTTTTCTTCTGCGTGACTGTATTGACACAATGAAAAGCAAAACTACGAGGGTGACGGTAAACAGATTAACCCATGAAGACCCAAACATCCGCTGGTGACCAAAAGCATCAACTGTGCTAAACTGTTTAATCCCTGTTGATCCATTAATCCTATCAATCCATGTCAATAATTGGTGTAAAATACAGTTTATCATCTTTTCATGGTCGTCAGATATGACCCATTTGGACGTTCAGAGGCTCTGTAGTTACCGTGGAAACACCGTCATCTTCGACAACATTGATTCACCAGTAAAACCCATGGAGTTGGATCAGTGACAGTGGATGGAGACGCTTGTTATTGCTTGCTACGCTCAGTTATTGATATTTTTGCTGGAAAAGTCACTTTTTCTTCAGTTTTCTCTGTTTCTGATATAATGACCCTTAAATTTAATCTGAGCTTTTATGAACATCTACATTATCAGTGAATTAAATATAGGAAAATACATGATTTTCTCTCAAAAAGCATAAAATACAGAGGATAATATTATAAGAAATGGTGATAAATCACTTAAGAAAGGCGAAATGGACTTGGGAACCGACACAAAAGTAGCACTGGGTCTTTATGGGTTAAAGTAATTCTGTCTTAAATTAGTGGGATTTTATTTCTTCCACTAAGCACTGTTTGCTAAAAATTCTATCAGTTTTATCTAGTATTTAAAGCTCATTATGTTTTTTTAGTTGATAGACTTTTTTCTTGTTTTATGAATTCTAGTCAAGATTTTTTTTTTCTTTTCTTACTCCACTGGCAGATTTTTCTGCTCAATATAAGCCAATTTGACCAGATTTAGACCCAATAATATTAGGCTTATTTCTAGCAGGGCATTTTTTTTTTTCCAGTGAAACCCATGGAGTTGGATCATTGACAGTGGATAGACACACTGGACTGATGCTCATTTATTGGTACCTTTGCTGAAAAAGTCAGTTTTTCTTCAGTTTTCTCTGTTTCTGATTAAAAAAAAACCCAACATTTACATGATAAGTAAATAACATATAAGAAAATGCTTGATTTTCACAGAAAATCCACAAAATACAGAGGATATTATTGCAATAAATACTGATAAATCACTTAAGAAAGGTTAAATAGAGAGAAAATTTCATTTGGGAACTGACACAAAAGTCACGCTGGGTCTTTAGGGGTTAAAACCTGGAGTATTTCCCAAAAGCATTTCCGTTCTTCAGATGTTTAGGTGCATTTCCCTAAATCTAACTCATCTGTTGGTGTGCTTTTCATTATTTATTAGATTCATGGGCAGATGATTCTCCGCCATCTTTTAAGATTTTCCATGATCAGCTGTCTTCTTTTTTACCTTTGGAAAAACTGACCTTGGATAAATATAATCGTGGCCATCTCTTGAATGAATTTCAGTTGCATTTACTCTGTGGTATGGACAAAGTTTGAGTTTGTACACCATGATACTGCCCTGCTACTGCCACTTCTGTTACAGTATGCATCACTATGCTTACGTTGCTACCCCTATTATTGCTATTATTATCTTTTTTTCCCATTTGTATTTAGACTTTTCTGTTTTTGGCCTGTTAGTCTTGAGTGTGTGTATTTGGTTTATTCCTTTAGGGGTTGGGAAGAGTGCACAAAGGAGAACTGCAAAATGTAAGACCCAGTATCACTAAGTTTATACTGTATCTGGACGATTTCCTTTTGTGAAAAAAAAAAAAAAAAAAGATTTGTGGGCAGGTGTTGTGTGTGAATGGGAGGTTTTTCCACTCAAACACCAGTCTGTTGTGCAGAACATTTAAATGCAATAGAGAAAAGACACACGTAATTGAGTTTGTTGAAATGACCGCTGTGAGACTGACGCGCACAATAAAGCCTGATCAATGAAGTGCGCACAGGAGACGCGCAAATCCAACAGCTCCATAAGCGCATCACCTGGGGGTTAACAGTTTGCATTTGCAGGACACAGAGCAGATATATACGACTGTAATATCCCAAGGTTGTGGTTCGACTGGACTGAGAGCCGAGCCTTGAGACTTTGTTGCCATCGGTGTCCGAAACGCGTAAAGACGCGCGGAAGGAGACGGACGAGCGGCGTCCTGTCGCCTCTCCTGGAGGGCAGCGGTGACGTTGGAGCCGCCTATATAAGAGCTTCCAAGATGCATCTGATCGGTCATTAACGCACTTGCTTGCTTGCGTGTGATTTCCGCCACGAGTCCGCTCCCACACCCCGCGCGCGCTCCCACGCTCCACTCCACATTTCTGCGTTCCCGTGCTCCACCACGCGCTCCAGCCAACACGCGGATTTCAGCGCGCGAACTTTGCCAAAGAAGCGTCCCGGGGCGCAGAGGATGCTCCGCGGTGCGGCCGCTGTGTCTGAACGCGCACCCGTGAGCGCGGCCGGAGAAGGTGCGAAGTGAAGTTGTGAGTATGAGAAACAGAGATCCCACCGGGCTTTCACCGGTTACAGCCTTCTAGCAGATCAGCCACAGTCTGAGCATGGACAATGGATACTTTAAGTCTGTCCGTGAACGCCGTGTCCTACACTGAGCCCAATGAACTCACCACCTCTGATGATCCGTTCAATGGACCCATCAAGAACATCGCGCCATGGAACTTCACCATCCTGGCCGTGCTCATGTTTGTGGTCACGTCGCTGTCTCTGAGCGAGAATTTCCTGGTGATGTTTGTCACCTTTAAGTTCAAACAACTTCGACAACCCCTGAACTACATCATAGTCAATCTGGCCATCGCAGACTTTCTGGTGTCTCTCACCGGTGGACTAATAAGTTTCTTGACAAACGCCAGGGGTTATTTCTTTCTTGGGAAGTGGGCTTGCGTCCTGGAGGGGTTCGCTGTTACTTTTTTCGGTAGGTATACCTGTTTTTATCTCTTGTGCTGAATGTGAGCAGCATCTACAACTGTAGGTGTCAGTGTCGTAACGTTTTTTTGCTCATAGAAAAATATTGTATATATTTATTTAATCCTTTATTTAACCCGTAAAGACCCTGTGCTACTTTTGTGGCAGTTCGCAAATGAATTTCACCCTCTATTTAACCTTTCTAAAGTGATGGATCACTATTTCTTCTAATATTATCTCCTGGATTTTGCATGTTTTTCTGTGAAAATCAGGTGTTTTCCTCTATTTAATGCAACGATCATGTAGATGTTCATACAAGTTCTGCTTAAAGTTGAAGGCTGTTTTATCAGAAACAGAGAGAACTGAAGGAAAAGTGACTTTTTCCAGCCAAATCTATTATTAAATGAACATAAACCCAGTGTGTCCATCCACTGTCACTGATCTGACTCCATGGGTTTTACTGGTGAATCAATGTTGTAGAAGATGACGGTGTTTCCATGGTAACTACAGAGCCTCTGAACGTCCAAATGGGACATATCTGATGACCATGAAAAGATGACAAACTGTATTTACACCAATTATTTTCATGGATTGATAGGATTAGTGGATTAACAGTTATCAAACGTTTACATCAGTAGATGGTTCTCGTCGTCATCCCTCTCTTTCTTTTTAAAACAGATTCTATCGTACAAAAATAAACAGTTTAGACACTGATAGACTCAAAATGACTGAAAATTCTCCACTCTATGGTTTCTGCATTATCTAAGAACCTAAACTTGTGTTCATGTGTTAGAACATCTGGCAGAGAGGAAAGAGTTAAGAGTTTCATAGAGTTCATGGGGAAAAAAAAAATGTTACTGGATGAGTTTGGGGATCAGGCAAATCTTTCTCCTTGGAAAGAAAAAGCATCTTTTCTATTGGAAACAAAGTAAATTGCCTGTTTTATAGATTTATGGCAACATGAAAACAACACTGATAGTCAATAAAATGTTGCAGAGCTCAGAAAACTTAAGTGATTGGTGATTGTTAAAGGATTTCTGGATGTATTTTAGTTAAATAAGCTCTGACTAGTGTTAAAGACTGAAAAAAGAGTGCATACAGAATTCATGACCAAGCACTGATATCATTAAATACATAAAAAACAAATAAATAGGGTGGACTGCCCTAATGTGGGACATTTTTTGTATTTTCGGACTTCTGTTTTAATGTTAAACCAACATAATAATAATAATAATAATAATATAATACATAATGTAAAGCTTAATAGAATAGAATAGAATAGATCTTTATTGTCACTGTCAAAGGAACAATGAAAATCAATTTAGCAGCAAAACACTGTATAAGAAAAATATTCCACAGAGCATTAAGAAAACGTAGGAATGTGCAAAGGCTTCAGAATAAAATATTAAAACACATTTGCTACTGAAGAACTACTAGAACTTCTGAAATGAACAAAATATACAAAAGCTGACTATCCTACAGATAAGAGGTATGTACAACCAGTAGGATATAAGCAGGTGAGGTGCATGTGTTACGGCCTGATAACAGGGAAAAATGATCAAAGATGGAAAAACTACACGCACACGACACGTCAGCCTTCACCCAGAGTATATTTTCAGTCAGCCACCTGCTTCTTTTACACACGAAAATAGGCATGAACAACCAGTTGCTGCGCAGCACATCCGCCACGAACTGACAAACATTTAAAACAATTGAGATCTGAAACATTACTTTTGTAAGTGCATTTTCATAACAGGTAAGTGAAAGGTTAGAAACAAAAGGTAATACAGAATAAAACAATTCTATCTATAACCGTGGCTAGTGTTTCTGTTGTCGTTTCCATAGCTACAAGACAAAAGCAGTCAACACAGAGCGAATGACAGATCCTCATTTAAACAGTCTTAACCTGGGACAAATGAACTTTTACCCTCTTTTTTTTAATATCACTTCCTAATGAATTGCCATCCTTACATAGGAAAATCATGTATTATCTTTTTAATCAAGTCTTTCCACGAATTATTATTACTTTTAACCATAAGATGAGAACATTATACCCATGACACGTGTTGTGGCTATTGCACTGAGGTTGGGTGAGTACTGCACGGTCCGTTACTCTGGGGGAGGAGAATAAGTGTCCCACATGAGGACATTTCACCCTAAAAAAAAAAAAAAGAAAAAAAAAAGAAAAAACAGTCTGCATCTACAAAGAGTCTCAGTTCTTATTCCATTGACTTTTTAGATTCCAGGATGCACATCATGTGTTTGACAGTTTTGGAAACAGCAGCTGTATAATAGTGGTATAGTTTTCTGTTCTGCTTGGATCTGGGTATAAGACCAGATCCCAGGATCAGTAACAGCCCTCTCTAAGTCTGTAAGTCCACGTTGACAGAAGCAGTGGGACAGGACTCTTCTCTCATACTGCGATGCATGACTCCCCATAAGTAGCTGCACCACCGCCGTGACCACCCGTATCCTGTAACTAAGGCGGTGGATTGTCTCGTTGTGTCGACCCAGAATAATGAAAGCAGACGCTCCCAACGTGGATGTGTGCGAAGGAATGAAGGACAGCCCGAAGTACACGAAAGAAAGACTGGAGAGAGAACATGAACAGTTCAGGCAACGGTGCCTTATTAGATTTGGTAACAAGGTTTGAGCAACTTGGATAGCTTACAGATGACTAAGTCACAAGATACAGACTTACAGGTTGTTTTGTCAGACGTAAATGTTAAATAAAGTACAATAAACGCAGCAGAGAGGGAGGTTTAAGTCATTTGTGATCAGTCCATGACTAGTTTCACAATAAAAACAGTCTTATTAGGACGACTTTATCCACCATCACAAATTATACAGTCTACAAGAATGCATAAAATATATTATTGCGCATTGCCTATTTGTAATTAATTCATTAATACAGACTATCACGATTAGGAGATATTAACACATTTATTAATGATTGAATTTGTTGTAAATATCTAAAGTGCATATAAATATTATAGTTTATATTAAAAAAAAAGGTTGATTATGTAAATTTGATTGCGTGTGAGGTGACTAAAAAGACGTATGTGAATGGTTTGTATGGATGGTTTGTGTTACTGTAACAATATACAGAAAAAAGTGTGTTAAAAAAGCAAAGGAAGCGGAATACATTTTTTAATTATTAGTTTGTAAAAAGGGGGTGGGAGTCTATAAGTTACACCTCTTCCCACTCCTTTTCAAGCGCCGAAAATTTAGTTTGACACGTACTGTTTTTTGTTGTCTGATGATTTTATGTGCTCGAAATAAAATGAAACTAACTCATTTGTTATAACTGCACAGCAATGAGTGCTAACTCCACTTTTACACAAAAACTAAAAAAGCACTCGGGGGGGCGCAGACCCCCGTCAAGGCAGATCACCCACCCACCCCCCTGTGCCATGATTAATTTACTCCTAAAATGAATTCCTGAACCTTTAAAACCTGTACATAGCATTGGATTCACATTAATGTTATCTATATGGTGGAGTTACACATGCATATTTTGAAACTGGCCCAATCTCGCAATGATAAAGAATCCTTCAAAAAATTCCTGGATCCACACAGTGATCTGGATCACTGACCAAAATTGAATCATTTATTCCTTATGCCAGTGTCAACATTTCCAACATTTCCAGAAAATTTCATCAAAATCCCTCCAAAACTTTTGGAGTTATCTTGCTAACAGACAGACAAACAAACGAAAACATAACCTCCTTGGCGGACGTAATAATTTGAAATCAGATGAGAACATTATGCAAAAAACATAAATATCAGTTTATGCAGATATCGTAACTGTGATATAAATTAATATTTTAGCAGGAATAGCATTGCTTGCATTTTGTTTTCTCTGAGGAAGCTATCAAATGATAATAATATATCAAAATAAGATGCAGCAGCTGCAGTTTGGTTATTACACTTGGCCATAATCCAGTTTCAACAATACGTCAGCCCTAATCTACAAGAGTGTGTAGTAATTACGACACATGACCTGTATTCTAGTGGATAAACTGCATGATTATTCCTGATGTATTGCTTGGTTTTGCATTACATTATCACTTAAAACACAGATGGCTCCCCTTGTGTTGGCGGAGAGTAGCATTATTTATTATCAAGAAGTGCGTGCATTGAATAAAAAAAGGCCAAAGGGTAAAGGGCGAGTGTCCACCGCTACAAAAAATGTTTTAGCGGGATTAGAAGCTGGACACGTCCGCTACAATAACCACCTGATGTAATTATCGTGGAAGAAGTCATGCTGAGGTGCAATCGATAGCCAACTGAAGTGACACTTACATCTTCAAGGGCCTCGTGGTCGAAAGCCACTCCAATTTTAGTCTGGACGACTCTGAGTGAGTGGCAGCTGCAGCGTCTTTTTGGTATTTGTGTGAGAGAGAGGAGATGGGAAACTCATTAAGCTGAGTTTGCTTTTTCCTATGGGATGGATGGATGGATGGAATATTTTTAGTGCACCTGAGTGATGAACTTAACCCATAAACACTCAGTACTACTTTTGTGTCAGTGATTTTTAAAAAAAAAATCTATTTAACCTTTTTTAAGTGATCTATCACCATTTATCATAACATAATCCTCTGTATTTTGCATTTTTTCAGTGAAAATCAGGTATTTTCCTATGTTTAATTTACTGATCATATAGATGTTCATTAAAGCTCTGATTAAAGTTGAGGGTTATTATATCGGAAACGGAGAAAACTGAAGGAAAAGTGACTTTTTCAGTCAAATCTATCAGTAACTGGACATAAACCCAGTGTTTCCATCCACTGTCATTGATCCGACGCCGTGGGTTTTACTGGCGAATCAATGTTGTAGAAGATGACGGTGTTTCCATGTTTTGTTTTGTTTTTTTTAATATATTTTTTCACCAGTTTTCATGGCCATGATCACGGGAACTAAGTCCTGAAGTGCCTCCCAAACTTGCAAGAGTCATGTGGCCAAAAGGTGTTATTATTTGATTTTGTTGTTTTGACATGTTAGTTAACCCATAAAGACCCATTGCTACTTTTATGGCAGTTCCAAAATATTTTTTTCCCTACATTTAACTTTTCTTAAGTGATTGATAAATATTTTTTATAATTTAATCCTCTGTATTTTCCTTTTTTTTTCAGTGAAAATCAAGCATTTTCCTATATTTAAAGTTCAATCATGTAGATGTTCATTAAAGCTCAGATTAAAGTTGAGGATTATTATATCAGAAACAGAGAAAACGGAAGGAAAAGTGACTTTTTCCGGTAAAATCTCTCATTAACTGAGCATAAAACAAGCATCTCCATCCACTGTCATTGAGCCGACTCCATGTGTTTTACTGGTGAATCAATGTTGTAGAAGATGACGGTGTTTCCACGGTAACTACGGAGCCTCTGAAGGTCCAAATGG
>JAPQRP010049474.1:0-13221 GCA_037367295.1 Apogon hyalosoma | reverse complement strand
CTGTGTGCTCTTACCTGGTTATTGTGAAGCTGCTGTTTGGAACCTGAATTTCCTTCGGGATCAATAAAGTATCTATCATCATCAAGGAAGTTAGTATTTTGAGATTAAAGGATTGCGATTCCGCCTACAACCGCATTTTCTTCCTTTAGGATAAAACACACCGTCTGTAAATAGACTGCACCTGCGTTCATGCACGAAAGGAAAGTTTGCAAATTGTGTCGCAAATGGTCTTAAATGACCTGTACCTGGAACAGATCGGTTTTTACGGAGTAGCATGAGCCTCATTGACTCACTGTTTTCACACACGCACTCTTCTTGGTGCCCTGCTCTTTACTACTCCACACTGAATGGGCAGTGAAATGTGACAATTAAAACTGACAGACTCCTCCCCTCCAGATGCCCGTTCTACCCTCAGGTTGGTGTATGCAAGCACAAACCTTCCCTGTGCAAAGCAGCGGTCTAGAAAAAAACAAACACGCCGCCTTTAACAGGTGTCGAAAGAGGTGCGAGGGGGTCGGAGGAAGGAGTTGTGTAACGGTAAAGTGGGCTGGTGCGTCATGTGAGCGCACACCTGACTACTGAACTGAATATACAGCGCTGTCCTAAATACCTGCGAGGACTAACAGAAGTCAGGTGTATCTGGGCCAGAACACGACGTGTCCTGCCTCGACATCAAATCAGAGCTGCTAAGGGGAAAAAAGTAGGCCACGGTGTCCATTTCCCCCTCGCACACATGGATGTAGTGTCATAGATAGAGCGCCGCAGACTTTATGCGGTTTTAATTTAGGTACAAGGTGAGAACAATCTCAATTTGTGGCTAAACACATCGACAAAACCTCACCGTAGATCACAAGTATCAAACATATGACCCGTGGGCCAAAACCAGCCCACCAGAGGGTCAAATCCGGCCTGAGGGATAAATTTGTGAAATGGGTGCCAATATGAAACTGGTCCTAAAAACACATGAGACATGGGGCTAAAAATTCAAACCAGATGTAGACTGAAGTTATGAAGCAAATTTGGAAGCGCTTTGGGTCTATTTTAAAAAATAAATATTAACTGAGATAAACGAGAAACTATTTTTCAGATAAAACACATTTTTATTTGACGCAGGCGTACAAAAATCCGTATGTAACGCGGTAAAAAGGACACGCAAATTACACGCTACCAGCCTGTTTTTTTCCAATATCTTTTAGTCTTTCACAGGTACATTTTGCAAATCGAAATAAATACGCAAGGCAGAGTGTTTCACAAAAATGACAGCTGTTTCAAAATCACACGTGATTTGTATGCGTTTATATGGGCAGGTTCTGTATGTAACACAAGTGGACACGATGGGTTACACACGAAACCTGGAATGAAGCTTAGACTGATGGAAAACCTGTACGTCTGGATTAGAAAAACCGCTAGGATCGACACATTTAACACAGTGTTTTTATTTATAGCGCTAAATAAGACCATTTCCGATCAAATGCACTGACACATAGGTAACTTTAACTGTCCATATTTAGGTCCCAATATTTGATTAAAAATTCATTAATTTTGGGATGGCTCAGAGCAAGAGTATAATTTTTTTGCATTTACCTGAGGTCATCATTAGGTACATCCTGGGGGGAAATATGTCTAAATGTCTCTTTAATTGTTGGGTCTAAAAAGCTGGAAAAGTGCCAGATACCAAAATAAACCCAGTTTCATAGAAGCACCCAAATGAAAAAATTTCACTGAAGACATTAACGAGGATACCAAGGGTGTTCAAATCAATTAAATTCAGGTTCCACGTTCAGCCCAAATCAATCTAAAGTGGATCAGATCAGTAAAATACTACCATAATAACCTATAATTGACAACCCCAAATCTTTCTCTTCATCATAGTTTAAAAAAATTCGAATTACATGAAAATATTTACATTTATAAATGATCCGTTTACAAAAAATGTGAATACGATGAACAAACATGAGCAACCGAAATGTGCAATTTTAACAATATTCTGCCTGTTACTAAGTGTTTTATGCCTTTGTAGATCTCATCTGTAATACACATGTATAAATGATAAGTTGAGGCGTAATATTGGTAAAATTGCATTTATTTTCTGAAGAAATTTCATTTTTTTCAGGTTATTCACATCGTTTTTTTTTTTTGTTTTGATAGCTTGTAAATGGAAATATTTTCATGTATTAACGTTATTTTTTTGCACTAAAACTGAGGGAACAATTTGGAGTTGCCATTATTTATAGGTTATTATCTTATTATTTTACAGATTCCATTGGACTTACGGTCAGATTCAGCTGTATGTGGCCCCTGACAGAAAATGACACTTCTTATTGTAAATGAAGATGCTTTATTAAACTGTCACTATCTTTTTCACCTTTGAGCGGTTGAAAATAAAGACTGCCTGAACTTACACTGGATAGTATAGAGCTTTTCTATACCATCACGAGTTTTATTTTCACTTGGCATGCAACTCTTCGTGCTCTTACCTCCCACCACTCTCTAAATAGATGCCTAATGTATCCCCCTGTGAACAGTCCAAGGGTTAGTATGGCATTTTAACCCTGGAGCGTGGTCCATTTCTTCAGTGTAGTTGTCACGCAGTCCAGTGATTTGCAAATCCAGGTCTCGGTGAAGATGCTCTGGGGTTGTGGAAGCCAAGATGATGAAGAGGGCTTTAATCGACGCTGAAAATCTATACGTAGAAAGGACTCGTTAAGGCGTTGGATTTTAGTTTTTCACTTTTTTTTTTTTTTTATTGAAAGTGAAATGTGGATGCAGACACACAGATGGTTCAAATCAATCACCTGTTTGGTTAATTTCAGGTTTTTCGAGTCTGGTGTGGAGCTGTAAATAGATCGCTGAACAAATATTTGTCATCACAATAGAATGACACTGGTGACAACGGCACTAAGTCCAACATTGCATCATTTGTGAGAAACATGTTAATATTATCAAGATGCTGATCTGAGGGTGGCAATGTGGGCGGCGCGACGGCATAGTGATAGCACTTCCACCTCACAACTCGAAGGTTCCGCCGGGCTTTTCCTGCCGTGAAAAACAGGAATATGTAGGTTAATTCTGCTGTCAGTGCCGTTGGTGCCTGAGTGCTTTCAACGGCCGCTCACTGCTCATAATGTGCGCTATGTGCTAATGCTAGGTACTGTCTGTGTATCAGGATGGGTAAAATTCAGAGACTAAAGCCGTTTCTCAGTACCAAGTTCGCAGAGTACGAACTTGCGAACTTGGTGAGTACGGTCTTGGTAAGAACGGTCCCAGAGAACGGACTTCCCAAGAACGCAAGTCTTTGTAATGGAATGGCTGGTACTTGTGTTGATAATCAGGGGCGCCGCTACTAATTATGGGCCCCATGAAAGCATAATCGTTGTGGACTCGACATAAATGTACTATGTTCTGAATCTTACAGTAGCGTGAAAACAACTGAAACTTAACATGCTTTTAACGTTTGCCTCCCGACTTCTGTGCCTCTATTCTACAGCGGACCTTACACGAAATTTTCACAACTTCCAACCTGTATCCACTGGGCCCCCTCCACTGCTCTATGGGCCCCCCACAAATACTGGGCCCCATGAATTTGTCACGTTTACCCCCCTTATCAGTGCCCCAGATGATAATAAAGATGTTTTTCTCACTATACTGCATCTGGCGCATGTTACAACATTGTTTCACATCATCACGTTACGGTCATCGAGTCATTTAAACATTTCTGAATTAAGTTTTAACAGAAGCCGCTGTTAAAAAAAAAAAAAAACAACAAAAAAACTGCCCACTGCAAAGGAAATTCCATTAAAAAAAAAAACAAACAAACCCTGTGGCATCATGATGTTTCTAATATAGGCAATTATTTAATTAAAAAAAAGCCAAAACTTTTACTTTACTGGGTCTCAAGAGGTTAAATATCTTCGTAATAAAACCATATTTTTTAGAAAAATTAAAATGCATTTCAAAGCTAGCCTAATTTTCAGTAATAAAATCAATCTAAAAAAAATCTGCACGGGTGCTTCTATGAAACTGGTCCGAAAAACAGGACATGGGGCTAAAAAGTCAAACCCGATGTAGACTAATGTTATGAAGCAAGTTTGGAAGCACTTTGGGTCTATTTTAAAAATACGTATATTCTGAGATTAAAGAGAAACAAGTTTTCAGATAAGACATTTTTATATTTTTCATATTTTTTATACAAAAATCCGCATGTAACATGATAAAAAGGACATGAAAATTACGCGCTACCATTTTTCGAAAATCTTTTTCTCTCACAGGTACATTTTGGGAATCAAACTAATTATGCAAGGCAGAGTGTTTCACAAAAATGACCGCTGTTGTAAAATCACTCATGATTTATTTGTGCTTAAATGGGCAGGTTCTGCATGTAACGTGAGTGGACACGATGGGTTACACACAAAACCTGGAATGAGACTGAGATTCATGAAAACCCCATAAGTCTGGATTAGAAAAACCACTAGGATTAGCAAATTTAACACAGTGTCTGTATTTATAGTCTATATAAGACCATTTACAGCCATGTTTTCAGATCAAATGCACTGACACCTCTGTAGTTTTTCATGTCCCAATTTTGGTGCTATTTTTGGCCTCAATATTTTACTAAAAATTCATTAATTTTGGGATGGCTCAGAGCAAGTGTATAATTTTTTGGCATTTATCTGAGGTCATCATTAGGTCCATCCTGGGGGAAAATATGTCTGAATTTCTCTTTTATTATTGGGTCTAAAAAACTGGAAAAGTGTCAGAAACCAAAATAAACCCAGATTCATAGAAGGTACTTTTTTCATAATTCATGCATGAAAGGGTTAAAAACAGTAAATTTCCAACGCTGTAACATTTCTTTTCAGGGCTGAGTTACTTTTTCCTGTTTGAAACTATGGCTGTTATTTCAAAATCCACTACCCCTTACATCTTGTTTATATATGTTGTGACGCATTTTACCATTATCGTGGATATTATTTCTTGTGATTTAGAGTAATTCTCTAAAATGTGTATGAATGGTCTCTTGGTGATATGGTATGTTAGGGAGAAAATGCAAGGGGGATTGTGTAAACACTGATATTGAGATGAGAGGTGGCCCTAATAAGACCTCAAAGGTTTAATGGGAGAGGACAGAGGGAGTGTTGGGCAGTTACTCCAGCTTTAATGATCATGCGGCGGTGGCTGACCTGCTTTCAGAGCGCTGGTTTAGGACGGTGACCTTTTGAGGAGCGAGGCGGTGCTGTCCAGTAAATCCAGCGCTTTGTGGCTCAACCCCACGCTGCAGGATGAGCTCCGACTAATCATTTGCTTACATTTCAGACCGTCCACGATAGCCGCCCATCCCCGGGTACTGTATTTTACAGTGCCATAGGTAGTTTGGTATTAGGCCACAACGCAGCGCTTTCCCTGTGTTTTATTAATGAGCCAAAACATGATGAATACACAATGTGCCTCTGCTGGCCCAGGAGTTGTGAATCACAGTGAATTAATTATGCTAGTGCAGGGATTGGAGATGATGTGGCAGCACTGTAGCGTAACATACACACACGCAGGCACACAAAAGCACACATCGCCATGGTAACCTCAGAAGTTTTCACACGGTCCAGATGATGTTTCTTTGTGACAGTGCCGTGCATGTGAGAGTCCTCATACTGCAGTGCAGAATTATCCTCTGAAGTGTTCTTCATCTCGCTCCCTCTTCGTCTTGACAGCCTTTAGATGTTCGATACAGCCTCCCGTAGCGATACCTCTGTATTTAGAGGTCCAATTTCACATCTCCACTTTCATTTTCGGGCACGTGGCTCCCTGTTTGAGGAGATCAACTTGACGTCTGCGCAGCGTTTTGAACACCTCATTCAGCTTTACAACACCGCAGAGTCAAACGCTTTGTAATATAAAGCGCATTTTCAGATAAATTCAGCGGCATCTGACTGAAGTGCATGGGATTGCATTTTTACATGGGCGTCACTCATCAGAAATGCATTAATTTCCTTTAACACTCTGGGCACAAAACTGCAATTGGGTATTAGAGCCTTTTAAGTTAGGGTAAGCAAAAACATTTTTATCTGGAAGAAGCGAGGAATGTCCTTTTTAAAACATTTTTTTTGGACTATACTTGGATGTAAAGAACGTGGATATTCTCCAAGAAAAAAAACATACATGTATGAGGAAAGGCTTATAAATGTCTGGTAAAAATCTAAGTATTCTTTAACATTATTAATGGGGTCATATTTCTCTAAACCCACTTTTATTAGTCTTTTGTTCATGTATGTGTGTGTTTGGACCCTAATAGTTCATACAGTTTGAATTGGAACCCTCCAGCTGCTGCAAAGCTGTCCTTATTATATCCTTATTATATTTATCCTTATATTATTCCAGCAAAAATCGAGTGGATTTCTACAACCTGTTTTTAATTCCTGCTTAATTTGTTACAGTTTATAACCAGTTATGACATTTGCACATATAAAGTCAAGACTTCCGACGAGCATTTCTCCGAGTTCGACATAATTGTTTATCAGCAGTAGCTGGAATAAAAACTGAAAATATGTCCAGACTTCGAGCCGATGTTTTAAAATGCATACTTCCATGGAAAGTAAGCCATGAGTTTGAACAAAAAACGTAACGTGCGCGCACCTGAAAACCCACGGCCTTCAATCCACGCCAACGTTTTTGCACATACAGACGGACGGACGGACAGATGGACGATATGCCGGATGCCCCCCCCCCCCACTCATGGGCCTCAATCTGGATCTCAGTACATAATTCTACAATTAACATGATGGACCTGTATGTGATGTGGAGGATTTGTCAATAAAGCTGTAAAAAAGTGACACCCCCCCAGTTGAGAACCACTGGTGCATGCCAAAGTTTTTGCACATATGGATGGACGGACAGACGGACGACAAACTGATGACGATACCCTGCAGCGAGGGCCGAAGGTAAAAAAACGACATGTATTTTCTGAGATTTTTACCATAGAGCCGAATCCACAAAGAACAGATTTTACCTGCTAAGTGCTGAGATAATTGCATAGCATTTCCCACCGCAATCATTACCCTTTTATGCACCTTTTCACACGAGACCTGGTGCTAATGATAATCCTTTGCAAATACGCCTGTGAAATTTTTGCACCTGAATCCAATTTACCCTTATTTTGCATCAGTTTCAGGTGTTTCTTACCAATTCATCCATTATGAAAACAGCATCAACTCTGATTCTATGTCTTTAATGAGTCACATACACAGAGTCCCATATAAATTAACTCAGTGTTCATGTTAGAGCTGCACAATATATAGTTTGAGCGTCGTCATCGGAATGTACTTGTGCACAATAGTCACATCGCAGGTCCTGCGATGTAGGAGGCAAATGAACTGAATGTGTTCTCATCTAATTTCAACCTGGGTACCTGACACACATTGCGATCCACCAATCACAATCGTTCTTAATCAGTTTGCCGAAGCAGACCACGCCCCTGCGCGTGGAGTGAGTCGCTGGTAACACTGAAAAATGAGCAACGAAGGAAAGAGAAAATCACAGAAAATGAAGACTCGGCGCCAAAAAGAAAAGCAACGTCAGTTATGTGGGATTATTTTGGCTACTGAGTAGTTTTTCATATCGCAATATAATATCGCAGGGTTAAAAAAAATTGCAATGTCCGTTTTTTCCAATATCGTACAGTCCTAGTTCATGCTTATGTTAGATCTATGATACCACTGCTCAAATGTGTCTAAACAGGCTCCAATTAATGTAATTCAAGCAAGTCGGAAACATGTAATAAAAAAAGCGACGTGTATCAATGAATACACCTGCAGAAACATTTGTATTGGTGTTGTTTGGCGTCACAGCTGGATGTGAGTCACAGCATCGTCGAACTCCAAAAGAGGCTGTGAGCAGTAAATACGACTGCATTAACAGCAGATCAGTCAGGCTCTGACAAACACTGATGTTGTGTTTTGTGTATTTGTTAAACTCTTAGATTTTGGGAGAATAAGAAAACATACGTATGCAGCTAAGCAGTCTGGTCATCGGTGTTTTTTAAGTACCTGAAACTCATACTTATACCAACACGAGCCCATTAGTATGTAACTGAACATTTCATACCTGAGGTCAGGGGCAGATTTGCATCAAATGTCTGAATATTCCCAGTTTTAAAGCTTTGCAAATGACATTTTCATGGATGTAAATTGGCGCTTCATGCTTTTTTTTTTAAACACTTGTCAAAATAAGGGACCGCAAATTAAATGCTTATTAAGACAATATGGGGGGAAATGTGAGGTTATAAATGTATTACATGAGTTAAAATGCAAAAATAAGAACAGACACTGGAAATATTAAGCCTATAATTCGCGGTAGTTCTCGGTTCAGTTGGACTGGTTAAACTCTTTTGAAAACGTTTGGTATCTCGTGAGAACTGAATACAACTGAAGAAGTCTCTTGGATGGGAGACGAAACGTTTCCAAAAGAGCTAAACCAGTCCAGGTGAACCGAGAAGAACAACCACCTGGGCAAATGAAAACCTACACAGACATTAAGCTTATAATTAAATTCATATTGCAAAGCTTTCATTTTTTGATTAAATGTTTGGCATATACTAAGCATTTAAAAAAAAATGATGGATGGATGGATGGATGGGAGTATGAGTGAGGCTGTCATTCCATCGTTCGTTCTCTTGTCTGAACACTCACCTGCTGTTTTCCTGGACCAGCTGTTTTCTCAGTAGCAGAAAAAGTCCGTACTGTTACTGTATCTGTACCTTATTTTAAACGGTACATGTTTACATGTGGGTGCTTCTATGAAACTGGTTCTAAAAACCGGACATGGGGGGCTAAAAATTCAAACCAGATGTAGACTAATGTTATGAAGCAAGTTTGGAAGCACTTTGGGTCTACTTTAAGAATAAATGTTTGCTGAGATAAAAGAGAAACTATTTTTCAGATAAAATAAATTTTTTGTATAATTTTACATTATTCTTAATGCAAAAATCTGCATGTAACACGGTAAAAAGGACACGAAAATTACGTGCTATTTTAAAAAAAAAAAATCTGTCTTTATTCTCTCACAGGTACATTTTGGGAATCAAAGTAAATATGCAAGGCAGAATGTTTCACAAAAATGACCGCTGTTGCAAAATCATTCACAATTTCTATGTGTTTAACTGGGCGGGTTCTGCATGTAACATGAGTGGACACCGTGGGTTACTCACACAACCTGGAATGAAACTGAGATTCATGAAAAACTCGCATGTCTGGATTAGAAAAAACACTAGAATCGACACATTTAACACAGTGTCTTTATTTAGAGTCTATAGAAGACCATTTACAGCCATGTTTTCCAGATCAAATGCACTGACACCAAGGTAGCTTTAACTGTCCCAATTTTAGTTCTATTTTTGGCCCCATTATTTTATTTTAAAAAATGTATTAATTTTGGGATGGCTCAGAGCAAGGGTACAATTTTTTTGTATTTATCTGAGGTCATCATTAGGTCCATCCTGGGGGGAAGCATGTCTACATTTCTCTTCTATCATTGGGTCTAAAAAGCTGGAAAAGTGTCAGGTACCAAAATGAACCCAGTTTCATAGAAGCACCCAGATTTCTCCTGGTAAATGCACATGTTCTAATCAAGGGATGATGAACTATTCTATTTATTTAGAATAAGCATCTTTGAGATTACTCATGAATTCACTGATTCAGATGTCCTAGTTTTCCACCGGCGCTTACACTGTGAAGAGTCTTAAAACTCCACACACGACCTGCCCCAAAGTGAACCGAACATTTATTTACATAACCTGAACTCCATCCTCTCTGAGTTCCTGGTGTGAATGTTTCTTTTTGTAGTTATCACTGTTTTTTTGTTGTTTTTTTTAATGTAAAAATCTCTAATGTGCCACCTAATGTGAATCATATTTTGTTTTTCTCTAATGTGCTCATTTTAATATTTCTCGGTACATGGAGGTCAAAGACAAATTTCAGCCTCATGTAGATAAAAATTAGACAAAGTTTTTCCAGTTTAATGTGCATCAGATGATCTTGGCACAATCTGTTATGCAAATAAAACTGCAAATATTTCTAATGTACACAGGAAAGGCAAAGCTGAAGTTAAGTTTATATAAAATGTTAATATCTATTGAATTACTACATTAGTATCATAATTAATACTTCAATTATGATTCACAAGTTAATGATTGTCAATGCATCTCAGTTGAATTCTCAGTTTTCTATTTTAATGTTTTGTTTTTTTACCACTTAATACAAGCAAGTCCATGAGTCTTAATCCCTTTTTTATGTAGACAGTGCTTTCAATAATCAGAGTATAACTGTCTATAATATAAAGATCTGTATTCTTTAACCCATAAAGAGCCAAACAGCCACTGGTGACCAAAACCATCTACCACTCTAAACTCTTTAATACCTGTTGATCCACTAATTCTATCAATACATGTAAATAACTGGTGTAAAATGCAGTTTCTCATCTTTTCATGGTCATCAGATATGACCCATTTGGACGTTCAGAAGCTCCGTAGTTACCATGGAAACACCATCATCCTCTACAACATTGATTCACCAGTAAAACCCATGGAGTTGGATCAGTGACAGTGGATGGAAACACTAGGTTTATGTTCAGTTAATGAGAGATTTTACTGCAAAAGTTACTTTCCCTCAAGTTCTCTCTGTTTTTGGCATGACAACCCTCAAATGTATGTTTCTGATGTAATAACCCTCAACTTTAATCTGAGCTTTTATGAACATCTACATGATCAGTGAATTAGATGTAGGAAAATACCTGATTTTCACTTAATTGATACAAAATGCAGAGGATTATATTATAATAAATGGTTATAAATCACTTAAGAAAGGCTAAATAGAGAGAAAAATTCCTTTTTGTAACTGCTACAAAAGTAGCACTGGGCCTTTATGGGTTAAATACCAGTGTCTGTGACCAACCCCAATATAGGAACACTGGCGGCATTAAGAGAAAATGTGAAGGTTTGCTGGTTTCATGATCACATCAGCATCCCAATGCGTCTGTGAAACAAACAAAAAAAATCCACTTATCTAATTCACTCAAGCTTTTATATGCAAATTTCTAAAATTGTCTTCAACACCTGGTGTGCATGGATTAAAACCCACCCTAACTTTTAATCTGTAGATCATGTAACACACATCTGTGACCTCAACTAAAGCTATTTTCTCTCCATAAAGACATACAAGTATATTGATTCACAACTTGGATGGAGAACGCAAAATAAAGAAGAGGTATAATTTTAAGGCGGCATGAGCTCAACGATGGATGTAGAAATAAATAGACAAAATAAGACTTAAGCAGCAGAATCGATTCCCTTCTGATCTTTGTCCTCTATTGATCTTCTCAAAGGTACCGACAGTTCAAGTTCTTTCTAATTTGCAGAATAACCTTAGCAATAAGGTAGGGAGTGTGAATCACATGGCCCATTAGTTGTTTTCAAAAGAGGCTCCATCACATTAGTGAAGCGTACAAAGCAAAAAAACAGCCAGATCAAGCCTTAATGGCTGCTTTAGTTTTCCAGCAGTATGACTCTTTTGTGCCTCTGTAAAAGCGTCCAGTCGATGAAGATACAAAACAAAACACTCTCAGGGTAATTCATGCACATACAAGGAGACTCAAAGACGGTACAAGCACATGAAGTTCCACCCTCGGGATCATCGACTCGTTCCTTTACCGGAATTGAACAAAGCCTTGCACTGGCACACCCTCTGCATCTCCCTACGCTTGTCCAATTACCAGTTGATATCTACAGCTGAAATTGTCATGCCTGTAAAAGCAAAGAGCTCAGTGGTGTTCATGAATATTCATGAGACGCTCTGTTTGGAGAGCCCACAATTAGGCTGTATTAGCGTTCTAGTGTACAAAGAGAAAATGATGATGATGGCTGTTCGGTGATGATAGTGATTTAAGTAAACAGTTTCATCAAATGTGGCCTTCAGCGTTCTGCAGTGCCACTTTCGCGTCATGTGAAGCTTAACAGTGTAATGACAGCGAGTGTTTGTTTTATGTCACCAGCCAAAGCGGAAGCCTTGGAGACGTACACATCTCTTCAGAAAACAAGGGATTCCTAATTCTGTCTTTGTTTAAAACAAACAGTGAATCTGTGGTTCAACAAACATCATCGAGCACATGAAACTGTACAAGACGCTAATGAGACGCTTCCAATTAGGACAAAAACGCAACATTTTTATCATTTTCGACGCCCTAAAATAGTGCAAATGCAGAGATTTTGTTGGCGTTGAGGTTGGTGATTTAATTTTATTCATTTTGATTTACAGACCCTGGAGGTAGGAAAGGTAGGATGAACAAATGCATGACATCAAATCTGATTTACAGAACCATTGTTTAAGGTTCCACGTCGTGCTAAGCCTCTTATTCTTTTAACACTGCACGGCCCACAGCAAGGCTCTGTACATAACACCTGGAGCTAAGTCAAAAGCAAACCTTTTAAGTAGGCTGCGTTAAAAGAATGACAGAGGAGAGAAAACATTTACACTGCGCCAAAACAGTTTTCAGTGATGAAGATTTCTCACATAGTCTGTCCTGAGAGTAAATAAAATTAAATTAAAAATTCATAAATCCCAATTTCTGGGGCAAATTTAAGGGGAGAAATGAATCTTATTTAGTTTGGAGATGTGTTTTGTTTTAGTTCATGGTGCTTTGTTCATAGCTATAATTAATTTTTCATGTCTTTCTTTTATTTCAGTTAATACAACAGTTTTTTTGCAGTGTTTACTTTAGTGTTAGTTTTTATGAATTTGCACTAATCCTGCATAATACACAGCACACACCACTGTAATCCACATCCTCCAGATAATGACATACGTGAATTATTTCTGGTTACAGACTCAGAACTTCCGAACAGAACTTTATTGATCCTCAAGGGCAAATTCAATTCAGTAAATCAGTAAAATTTCAGTAAATGTTCGTAGAAGTGGGTCCATCCTGAATATTGTAGATACAGTCAAGTCAGTATTTGGACAGTGACGCATTTTTTGCCTCTGCACACCACAGTGGACGTGAAATAAAGCACCAAGATGTGGTTGAAGTGTGGACTTTGAGCTTTAATTCAAGGGGTTTAACAGAAATATTGTATTAAATTAGTGATATTTTGTTTTTTTTAAATCGAATTATGCATTTTCAAACATTTCCCTGTGGTCTACATAAACTGTAAATGCTCTGCTTGGGTCTGAATTCTTCATT
>JAPQRP010049473.1:0-35998 GCA_037367295.1 Apogon hyalosoma | reverse complement strand
GTGCTTCAGTTTGAACATTTGACAGATAAACAGTACCACAGTGCTTCAGTTTCAGCTTCAGAGTTTGTCATGTCTTTAGGTATTGTGATTGTCTCTCTCAACTCACCATATATTTTTTATTGGTACGTTTTTATTATTATTATTATTTTATTATTATTATTTTTTATCAATTACTAGAAATTTCAGGTGACCCCATTTGAATTCTAGGTGACCCCACATGGGTTCCAGACCCCAAGGTTGAAAAACACTGGTCTAGCACATCCAACAAATGCCCATTTGGATTGAGATCTGGCTGTCCTTTTGGTAGGGTACTAACCACTGCACACCCAACAAAACCTGGAGTTGACATACTCATACCCAGTTATCTGTCATCACATTTTCTTACCTTGTCCCAGAGGCTCAGATCCTTATGCTTGCCCATTTTTCAGCTTCTAACACATCAACTTAAAGGTGTTCAGTTGCAACGTAATGTATTGCTCCCCAGTGAAAAGTGCCATTGTAAGGAATTAATCAATACTGTTTCTACTTCACCTGTCAGTGGTCATAATATGGTTAATTGCTGTATACATGAATACAGATGCAGAGAAACATACACACGTTACTTGCAATGCATCATGCATAAAGCCAAAGAGAACAAGTTAAAACCACTAGCACCAGGCATTCTGTATGTAAATGAGGACAGAAAATGCTCACATATGCACACAGACAAACTAAAAATGAGGCAGTGAAAGGAAATCTGCCTAGTTTTTTTTCCCCTTTATTTTCCTTCCTTTTTCATTGAAAATAATGACTATGCATCCTTCAAGTAAATACCAACTCTGTCACATCATTTTACTGTCATTCACAAGACACATTTAAAAGCTAGGGACAGTTCCTCTTTGTGAAATGCAATGCATAAAGGCAGAAAATGGTACCCTTAAATGTAATAAATTAGCAGTTTTCACCATGAAGAAATGGGTACAGTCGGCATCTTACTCTGCAACATTCATTGATGCTGTATGAAAACCCACCTAGATAAATGTGGTTTCCATTAGGTTAATCATGTATGGTTCTCATTTTGCAACACTTGAGAAAAATCTTTCTCTTAATGGCAATGTAGTGACAATCTTTATAGTAATCTTGCCTGGGAGATCATTAAATGTGCTAAATGAGCGCAAAAGCCGTTAACTTAATGTGACCAATTACCTGCATGGAGAATTCAAGTGAGGTGCAACTAGAATTGCAAGTTTCAAAAGTTGCATTGGTTAAAAAACAAGGCCACATCTTGACTGTTTTTGCTCTAAGTAGGCAGAGGATAACTTTAAATCTTTTGTTTAGCTTTAGGTCCGTGGGTGTCCGCAAGCATCCTCAAATCGCAGTCAAATTTAGCTTGGTATTTTGTATACCTCATCCTCCCCTCAGCATGTCTTATTCATCCTCCTATCTTTCTTTCTTTGCATCACAGAGTGGTTTGGGTGTCTTTGTTGCCGGATGCTCTGTTGAAGACGGCGTGGTGTTTGATCCTATGGGTGGCCTGAATGTGTTCTGCTCCTACTCTCTTCTGAAAGTCAAGCGCATACTGATATGAATAATTAAAGCGCCGGGGAAAGGCTCATTCTTCTCTTTTACAGAACCCGACATCCCAACAGCATTAGCCTGTTTGTCTGAGTGCTGAAGCTTTACTGAATCTGTTTGTGAAAGTGTCCTCTGATGTTGCTTCTCATTCCCTCTTGAGATCAGCTGGAGCCTAATCACTGGTTACATTAACACTAACAGGAAATTAAGATTTTCTGGGCCATTGCAGTAACCTCTAAAGTCCCCACCTCTGCCTGACACTTGCTTTTTTTTTTTTTTTTTCCTTTTGCTTTCTCTCTCTCATACCTTTGCCTTTCTCCCTTTCTCCTCCAGTGAAATTGGGAAAAGGGCAAGAGGGGCCTATGTGATATGAAATGTTCTGATTGCGGTTTGGACTCCTGTGTCCTTAAGGAAATTGAATTGACCGGCGGTTATGTCTCAATACAGTGAGCTCAGTGACCTCCTCCACCCCACTCTTATCAGCTGAGCCCCAGACTCAGCCTGTCCATGTTGCCAAGCCATCTCGTCACCGCTCACATCTACCAGTGTGGGCAGCCACTTTGGGGACATTGTGGGAGCCATTAGAAATGTATGCCTCAAAGGATCAAGATGCTGTATTAGAAATCCAAGTTATCACTATGGTAGAAAATACACGCACTGGAGAGTCAGGAAGAGCTCTTGGCTATTTTGTTCTTCCACTTTTCCTTAGCAGTGTTCACACTATTACACCTGTGAGTATACCTCTCTGCCACTGAAATCTCTCTTCTTTTATGCTCTCCTCTTATCCTCACACAAACCCAGCTACAGAGACACTCATTTGCTGTCTCTGCTAATATTACAGCTGCTCTGTCTTTGTCTCATCTCCTCATCCTGCTATTTTATTCCACTTCCACCTATTGGCCTATAGCTCACTTTTTTTTTCTGTCGGCTGATCTTCATTTACCCCAGTCATTTAAACCCAAAGCACATAATTGCTCCCTGTGGCCCTATGATTTTCTAGTAATTACTATAACAATGCTTGTCGGTTTGCTAATGTCCTCTCACTTGAATCTCTGTCCAAGGTCACTTCAGATACAAATAAAAAAAGGTAAAAAATAAAACAAACACTCCAATCATTCCCACCCAATCCTCAAGAGGAAACCTTCATATTTTCACCGCCTTTCTTTTTTTCATTTGTTGACAGTGTGGGTCAGTTGTTTTCATGCTGTGGAAAGTTTGTTCCATTCCAGAACCATTTGTCTGTCTGATTCTATATTTGTCAAAGGAAAAACAAGTTAGAATTTCACTCTGTTTTCTTTATAGTGACACCGACATCACCACTCTCTTTTCAGTGGGACATCTTTTGTTCTTGTGTCCATCAGGGGTGGAAGACATACTGTACTTGCATGTAAACAAAAAGAAATGGTACTAACACCACACTTAAAATACTGCACTACAATGGAAAGTTCTTCACTCAAAACTGTACTTAGACAACAGTATGGAAGTATTATCAGCAAAAATGCAAAATGTGAAAAGTAAAAGTACAAACTGTGCAGGAAAATGGTCCCTGTCAGTATATAATATGATGTTTTTTGCATTCCTATCACTGCTGTGTCAATTTATATGTTGCATTTTTACTGCTGTAGAGTTCAGTTTAATGCTGATCTTATTTGAGCCACTTTATGTAGTTTTAGTTCAGTTTAAATCCAGACATGTTTTCAGCTTTGTGACAATGCATTTTGGAGCTAATCCAAGAGGATTATTACAAGGGTTTAGTTAGCTTAAGAGGGGGATCTTTTTTCAACCATTAATGAACACTTAAGTCTTCCATTTATTGCAAACATTCTAAATCAGCACATTTAGAAACACGGATTTCATTGGACTGGAAGAACTCTGAAAAGTAACTAAGACTATCAGAGAAATGGCACCTTTTTTGACGACTGCACATTTCAGTTTCGTTGTACTTGTGCAATGACAATAAAGACATTCTTCTAGTGGAGCAAAAAGGGAACTATTTGCCTCTGAAATTATGTACATGATGAAGAAGGATGTACAATAAATAAATCCTCAAGTACAAGTATCTCACATTTTTACTGAAGTAAAATTCCTAGCCATAAAATAGGAAAGGGTAGTTACAGTTCACCACTGGAGACCATCAACATACCTTGCTGGTTTTAACCTACACAGTGTGTGTATTCAGTTTACGCTGGGCTGCATCCAATTGCTCACACCAGAATGTACAGTTGTTTGACACTGCTGCTCCTCAGAGACTGCACCATTTTGGCTGCTGTCTGACTTCACCTGTTGCTGTCACTGCAACAACTTGATCATGTTGTCTTAGTGCGTAGCTGTGCATGCAGTGCCACACAGATGAGACTGGGCCCCAGGGGGGAAACAGGAAGAGGAGATGGAGATCATCACGGTCCTCTATGTCCTGGAGTTGCTCTGGTGATGGACGACTTTGTGAATGGCTGTGACTGCTGAGCAGGGTGTCCTGCTACAGGGGTGGTGATGCCAGCTTGTGCAGCTCCCTCCATCTCCTCACTGTGATGAATGTAAAATTGATAACAGCACATTAATATGCGCAGATAGAGGGGAAACCCATTGACTACCTCAGCAGCTCCTTCAGCTTGTTTTGGGGAAATTAATTTAATAACTGGATCAGTAAAGCACTGTGATCGTGGCCCTAGCTTCAATTTGCATATTAATGTAGCATGGTGCATACAGCCTGCAATGTTTATGGACGGGTGGGGCTGAGGCGACTGTTTTTAATTACCTTTACTTTGTGCTGCTTTCGAGGTGACAGGGGTGGGACCCATTTAAGTTGGAGTGGAGGTAAGGAAAGACAGCCTAGTCTGGCAGAATTTTTATAATGTCTCTGCATATTTATAGAAAAGGTATATACCGGCTCATTTTAAAGACAAGGGGTGGTATTTTTTTTTCCCTAATGCAGGCTGAAGAAAAATAATGACACCAATATGAATCCGCCCCCATGGATTTTCTACTTCAGTGATTTCACTTTGAGGCTTTTTGTGGTTTCCCACATAAATTAATGCCAAGGCTCAATATGTTTTAATGTATGGTGAAGTCGTTTTATGAATGTGTGGGCTTGGCTTAGATTTATGTGAAGTTTAAAACAGAAAATATATTCTATAGGCATGAATTATACAACAGCTTTATGGAAGGAATGTGAAGTTCCACATGTCTCAACCTGGAGCACAATGCAGCACATATTGTAGGCGGGAGAAAGAGAAAGTGAGACAGAGAAAACAGATTATTTGAAACTGTCTCAAAAGACACGTGAGATTCTATAAAAAGCAATATAAATTCAAGTTTGGGTGGATGCAAAACCATATGATACAGTTTTATTAACAGTAATCCTTTCACAGAACAACAACGGTGATGGTATGAGATAAAAATTAAATCAAACTCCTACCCATATCTTTAAGTGAAGCAACAATAATGTCATGACCAAGTAGATGCATAGTGTATAAGAAGCAGCCAGCAGCAGATGCAATATACAGTATAAAACATTTTACATACTGAACTCATTTAAAGGAACTAAGTAGCCTTGAAAAATTTCTACACAAGACAGCATGAATATAGAATATTGTATCCTTTTGTTCTATTTATAACGCACTGTGGAAAATCACTCACAAAACTGATTCCAGGTCCAACGAATATAATACTAATGTCTTTTAGGACAAAAACTAATTGCATGATTCATTGCTAAAACATTAATATTCCCTTGAAATACTCGATCGGCAAATGTACGTTGTTTCACAAAATTTTGTTGTACTTACCTTTTTTATATACTGGTACATAGCAGACATTTGTTATAGAAAACACAAGTGTAATTAGTGTCATTAGAATGGCTGCATCTCAAGATGTGTTAATTTCAGAGATTGGAGTTTTACATGCTTTAATTCCCTGGCATGATCTCCTGGGGGAACTAGATGGAACAGAGTAGAGTTAATGTTATCGTTAATGTTATCATTAGTAACGTTAATGTTACCAAGATAATTTTCACTTGTTCCATTGTTCAAAAAAATCTTGAGTTAAAGAAAAAAAAATCTGCCAATGGAACAAGTGAAAATTATTGTGGTAAGATTTCTTGAAATGAGATTTTCAAGATCTGTTGTCTAAAAATAAGTTCTTATATCTCACTGAAAAGTTACTCTTTTGGTGATTATGTCTTATTTTAAGTGTGATGAGATATTTTGACTAGAAATTAGAAAAATACACTTGATAAGATTTAGATTTTTGCAGTGCAACTTACAAAATAAAACAGGAAGCTGACCATGCCAAAACCCATTGATCCAAGGGTGGATTCCAGTTGTCCTAATACAAATGTAAGTCTAAACCAACCCAGGAAGGAGGATGGGGTCAGGAGGTCAGACATAATAAATTAAATCCAGAAAAACAGGACTGAAGAGAAAAAAAAAAAAGTCAGTAGATGGCAAAGGTGAGACTCTTTGGAAGCTGGTCAGGATGCAATTGATAGGTTGACACAATTCCACTGGTGGATCGTCAGGAGGTCAGTGGTGGAGATAGGTCTCCTCTGGTGAATGATGGCAACCTCTCCAGTCTCCTAGGATGTCAAGACCTTTCCAGTCTTAGACCTGGCACTGCCACAGCATGCCTACCACTGACCTCCACAGTCTGTAAACTGGCACTACTGACTCCAGTTACTATTGTGTTGCAACAGCAGAAACTATTCCATGAGACTCCAATACCTGCGATGCTGCAGCAGTAAAGGGAACTGGATGTTGGCATGCCAGTGGGATAGAAGTGGACTGGTGCACTGCAGAGACAGGTCCTGGTGCCTGTTGAGTGCTCTGACATCACTTTTAGGAGCTTTGCTTTCCTGTGGGAGCGCTCATAATGGCTAGCTGAGTGCTTCAGAAAGGAGACCCCTGGGAATCATTCCAGATGGAACCAGGGAGGAAACCAGCAAACCAGAGTTGGTGTGCAAACAGAGTGCCGAAGGAGTGGTTAACAGCAGGTTGTGAATCTACTGGGCTAATTGCCAAACCTGGTGTAAAACAAAATCTCTGCAAGTGAAAATTGCAAGTCTGTTGGACCCAGATCTGATCAGTTTGTACTGTGATGTGAATGGATCAGTGTTTCCAGAGTTTATTGCAGAAATGGCAGGACATTTTGATGAAGTTACAGTAAACAAAGGGAAAGTAAATGGCATATACAGCACAAATGCAATAAATGGATTCGAAATGGGTCATTTTATTTTTTTTTAATTTTCACATAGTAAAAAACATACACATAATACATATTGGTTAAAAATTGTGATGGATGGTTACCAAAAACCCTCAAGGGGCTTAACAAGTGGCAACCTCCAGATTTCAAAGATTCAAAGACTCAAGATTCAAAGACGACTACAATTTAAAATTATATAAAAAAAAAAAAAAATTTGCAAGCTGCACAAAATTATATTTTCAACAAATGAAATTCCACGATATACCAAGCTTTGAAATGTATCCCATGTGGAAAATTACAAATCACTCAGGAGCAGAGTTTTCACATCTTTTTTTTAAAAACTGAATCTGAGGAAGCTTGTAAGAAGAGTTGACAGATTATTCCATATATTTTTTTATTTTTTCATACTGATTATGGGGAGATAGGTAGAAAAGCTGCAAATGAGTGGAGGAGTGGGCAGGAAGGTGTAAAACTTCTGAGGGAGAGATGAGCAGAGAAATGGAGGGAAAACAAAGACAGGAAGAGAGCAGACAAGGACAGGAAAGCAACTTGCAAAAACTAAAACGGACAACGGACCTTGACAGTACAGTTATTAAGGCCAGTATCATGATGAACCTAACAGACTTCAGTAATCTTTTGAGTTTTTCTTCTTACTATCAGGCAGATATGACATTAGAAGCATATCTTGACAACTAGCATAACATCAAATTATGGTGTATGGATGACAAAATCAGTGTATATGTTATGAGGGTTTCCAGTTTCAAGATTGCACATGACAAAATCCAAACTGTCCTCTAAATATGTGTGGCATCTCTAACCCTGCTCAAAGTTTCTTGAAAATACAGATTTTAGGTTGTCAAAGAAACTTTCCACTTAAGCAGATGAATGTGAAGACATCCTGACAGTGTCAAACCTGCATGATTTTGCACAGTGAAACCCAAATATTACACCATAGACAGGAACATGGAAAAAAAATACTTGATTTAGAGTGAAGGGGCACATTAATTTTTTTGCAAGTCTGATCTCTGAGAGGGATGTTGCACCATTCTTCCAAAAGTTATTTTCTCATTTGCAGTTTTGATGGTAGTGGTGGAGAGTGCTGTCTAAAATGTTGGTTCAAAGATTCAGAGAGGTGTGTTGAGATCTGGTGCCTGCAAAGGCTATAGTATGTAATTTACCATATTTTTATACACATCAAACAATTGAGAAAGTACTGTCATACTGGAGAAAGCCACTCCAGTCATTTTTTCCCCTTTTTTTTGTCACCATCTGTATGTTTTGACATAGTATTATATTAGATAGTCTCTGTATAACTACTGTCTAACTTTGATGTTGGTTTAGGCTAATGATGTAAAGTTGCAATTATGTGATGAGGGAAATGCAAATCAGCTGTTATAATTCCTTTAAATATAGATCATATTTGTGTATTCCTGTGTGTCAGTCTAGCACTGATTATCGTCTATAAAGGAAAACAGAGACAGTCGGTTTGTGATGGAACCATAACAAAGTGCATGTAAGTTTTGAGTTGCCATGAAGACAAAGTCACTACTAAACCTGTGAGATAAAACTCTGTAGAAACTGTGCAAATTCAACATCCGGATTTTTTTTTTTTTTTGATCTTTTGACCTTTTTGCAGATAGTTCAATGCTGTGCGACCACTCTCTTGTCTACTGACCCATGACAACACCCTTTTTTAAAAATCCTATTTGTTGCAGAATTGTGATAGGGCAGGGAGGGAGGAAAGAGCTCTCTGAAAGTCCCCCTTCAATCTTTTGATCTTCTGAGGGAGAGAACACCATCTTGTCTCACTGACATACAGTAGAGAATGCAGCTGTGATCTGACAGTCTGCTTCTAGGCTTCTTTCTAACCTGAATTTCACTTTGTCTGCCACTCTGTCTGTCTCTTTCTCATACAACCCCTCAGTTTTGTTGTCTGAATCAGATTTGAAGTTGGCATATTCCCTTACAGCTTATAAGTAACCCTGCAATATCAGTACTGGTATTTTTAGTAACATATAAACATTTAACTATTTGTAGCGATACATAATTTGTGGTTCTAATTAAATGCTGCTTGAAAGTTAAAGCTATTTACTTTGTTTGTTATTTACTTTATAGCAGGGCTGGCTAAAAGAGGTTGTTTGGAGCTGGCTGCGCCAAAAGGAAAAATAGAAAAGAAAATATTTATAAGTAAAAATTTGCCAGTGGGCTCACTTTTCATTTTCTGCCTTGAGGTAACAAAAGGACAAATAAATAAAGGAGAAATAAACTTTGTTCCTCTACTCCTAACAATTTTTCCTCTTTCTTGGCCTGTATATGTACTGTGCACACTGAAAATGGAGGATTACATTTCATATTCATCAAACCGACCAAGTCCAGGATGTAAGAAGTGCAACTGATTGATACACTGAATGACTGATGGACAGATGTCGGGTAGCAGAATTTTATTTCACATTGAATTGGTCCGATCATTCAGGTGTGCAAAGCAGGGAATCTTAAAATCCAACCAGTGCACCAAAAAGGCTGCAGCTGGCCCTGCTTGTTGGTTTCATTATGAAGCAAGCTAAGTAGTGCTTAACCTGGATTTTATAAAGAGAGAAAAACAGAATCAAGAGGCTAATTTGTTTATATGTGTAAATTATTAATTTTTAGTCTGCGCTATGATGATGCTTATGAAAGTTTCTTTATAGGATTTTTTTCTCCTAATTTTGGATACATCTCAACCCTGTGATCAGAGGAAACTGTGTTGTGTTGGTAAGTGTCCTCATCCTTGTACCTCTTTTTAGTTTGTGTTCATTACAAGATGATACAATTTATTACAGATATCCTGGGGGGCTTTTGGTTTGATAAGCAAGTTGCCGTATTGTTTGTGTCTTGTTTTAAACAGACACTCGTGCTACCAGCACAGCGAGGGAACTGGTAACAAGGGTGTTGTACATTTCTCTTATATGCCCCAGCTTCACTCTAGAATCCATTTCTCATCTCCAAGTATTTTTATTGTCTTCAATTCCCAATCTCTGTTGTAAGTGTGGTACACATCTGCAGGGAATGATGAGGTCAGATGCCATATATTATCTCTGTAAGTATGATCCTCATAAGAAGTGCGATATGCAGTAAAGGGATGCTTTGCAGCTACATGGTGTTTAAGAGCGCATCTGAACTACACAAAAATCCAAAGAAAGTCTCTTCAGACCCTAGTATTGAGGTCTTGACACTCACTGAGACAACTAATATCTTGAGTGTTTCCGTGTGCAGCTCAGGTCAAGCACCAATAAAAGAGTAATATTTCTAGAGTTTTGTGTCACAAGCACATTGAGTTAAAATCAGATGCCCAGACAAAACTTAATTCATGCCACAATACACTCTGGCAGTCATGAGCAACACTTTGTATCATAGGAACCCACTAATATTTGGTTTTCCAATAAAGCATGGGAATTATAGAAAAGTGTGCATTTTGTGCATTCTAAATGACTCTTTTTTTTATGTAGTTGCTGTAGGTCAAGGGTGCTGGTATTGCACATGGTGTCAAAAGACATAACATAGTCATTATTAACGTTATTACAACCGTATGTGAATTTCCTTCATGCACAAATCACAATGTGTTGTAATAAAGGGTGACTGGCTGCAGCATCAACTGAGTGAATATATACATGGAAGAGTTAATCAAAGTAATTGCAGTCTCAACACAAAAAAAAAAAAATCACAGATTTACCTTGCTGCCATGAGTGAATTTACTGCTTATGATGATTTCTTTCAAATAGCTTAAACTTGAAAAATACTGCTGTCATGCACCTCACAACCTTGAATAGAAAGCTGATTCTCTCAAGCCTGGTTTATAGCCTCCAGAGTTCAGTTGTCCTCATCATCAGAGCTGGATTGTAATATCACTTGAAGGGGAATGATAATTCCTTGTGTCTTGCACAGTCTAATGTATTAATATACTTTCCTTAAAATGATAGTGCTTCAAGGGAAATGTCAAGATTTCTGATGTCACACATTACATTCACAATAAATCCTATGAATTACACACAGTCTATCACAGATGATCACACTTATCTTTGCAAACCAGAGGAGCTGCTGTTCACTTCCGCAGGTCCAACAGCTTTTATGATGTATGTCTTAAACTTGAATGTTGGAAGTATTTTCTGCTCCCAAGAAGGCTCACCAGTAGAGACACTATTTTAAAAAAATAACTTGTGAAGTGTATTGTGATAAACTTTTAAAAATGTGGTCCTATAGTAGCTGAAATGCAGTTTGAATTCCATAATAACTTCAGTCATGATGTCGGGTTGGGAAGATCTTACTGCAAATAATTTATCATCATAATTTATTTATTTATTTTTCCTTTGCAAAAAATTACTCACTATAGCAGAAGGGCTGAGTGGAATGTGAATTGAAAAGACTGCAAAAGATTCTAGGTAAAATGAAATGCAGATCTAGGTGTATATTCTGATTAACAAGATGTATACTACTCAGTTTTTTGTGTTGTTATTGCTACATTTTTTTAAATATATATTTTATGTAATCTCTAAAAGTGTATTTTCACTCCCATAAGCATCATTAGTATTGATAATACAATGAATTTCATCTCCTGAAAAGGTGGCTGAAGTTTACCCAGCAGATGAAACAAGTACATGATCATGATTTAAATAAAACTGACTTTCCATTTCAGGATCATGCGGTTCATTTAAGTGGATTCAAAATATACAGCCCTATAGGCGGTGATTGGAGCACATCATGTTACATCATACAGAACTGAAGGTTCTCTACATTTCTGTCAGACTGACTTATGGTTCTCTGCTTGTAGCTATTCTGTGAGTTTTGTTGTTGTATAGCTTGACTGTTTTTATTTTCCAACATACCAGCATTAGACTCATCTTCTGCAGGAGCATCTTAATTACAGACAGAAAGCTGAGATACAGGAAATCCTGCAGTACACCATTTCATAGCACATCTTTACTGCCTTATAGAGGTGCATGATGTCAGGACATGAGGGTTATAAAACTGAATCACCCATGGTTGTTGCCCAGATTGATCCTACTTTACTGTCCTTCACAAAACAGAACCTAATGAGATTAGAAATGCAAATGCTGATCAATGGAAACTCAAAACACAATTAAAGAAGCAATTAATGTCCACGCTCCACTGAAGTGAATGAAGTAAAGTAAAATGACCTCCTCTTTTGCTTTCCATCTGCTTGTTTCTACTCCTCTGCATCATTTTTTGAATTCTAAGATGAATATAGGATGTGGGGGGAAATAAGGAAACTATGTGCAGGTTATGTTTAATCATGAGGAAACAAATGTTCAAAGACTTGTTCAAAGTGTTTACGTGTCACCTCGAGGGGCAGAGAGTTGAGAAAAGTTTGTTTATTGTGAATGTGGAAGATACTAAGGCACGCTTCCAGGTGTGGTGGCAGAGTGTACGAGATGAGAATACTGATTTAAGAATGAATGAAATGGGAAACTATAGCAGAATTACAGAGCCACAATCATACCATTGCAAACTTTTCTGTCAAGGCGATACAAGTAGTTGTAAGTAATCTATTGACTGGAAGCAAATGCGTCCTACATGCTGGCAACAACTTAATCAATGATAAGCATTTCAAGAACCGGTTCCACAGTTGATTGTGGTTCTGTCAAAAAGGACCTATTTTCTTTTCAAGATGGCGTCATGATTAAAGTGAGAACTGGGTATGCTTCTTAATTCTTGAGTTTCTGTCTCCGTTTCTGTTCTTATGCCTCTGCAGCTCACCCCTATGCACTCTATCAAACAGGTTTTATCACAGCCATACTTGTACTCAATCAGTTCAAGTGCATGTGAGACTGCATGCTTATAGCCACTTTGAGCAAATCAAGCCACCAATGCCACTCTGAGGCGTTTTGTTTTTATTATTTATTTCTGCTCTGCATTAATGCTGGCTGCTCACATACAGGCAAATGCATCCTCCAAGTAAAAATTCTGTATTGCTTACTTATTATTCAGTCCAACTTAAACTTTAAAGCTGGTTCTTTTGTTTTCCCTAGGGAAGTATAACTCTGCATTAAAATGGCATAAGACACAGCAGACCTCTACATCACTGACAAAATTAACTAGAAAAAAAAGATTAAGGTCTTTCAAGGTAAACTAGTTATAATTTATTCCACTTTTAACTACCATGACAACAGCCTAACTCTACATTTTTGCTCTCCACATTACCCACTCCACATCACAGTACGCATTTTGGTTTTCAGAAGCAGCAGGAAGGGTGTTACTGATAGCATTAACAATGGGTGTGTTCCATTAAGTTAAACCAGGCGATTCCAGTGAACCAGCATACACAATCCCAAGGTGTGCAAGTGATAAACATAAATAAGATTTGGCATTGCATCTAAAAATCTGTATGTTTTTGCTTTAACAAGTCCAAATCTTTGCAGTGAAAAAAGTCTCTTCTCACATGAGGGAAACTAATGTAAGAAGCTTACAAATTTCATGTAAGGAATTATCATATTTTATGTAAGTTTCATTATCTGCTGTCATGCAATGAAATTTATCCACCCACAACTAAAATATTATTATAAATTTGATCCTATCCTCTATTTCTCAGATTATTTTTCACATACATCAGGTCTCAAGTGTCACAAAGTTAATTATAAACAGCTGCAATCCTGTTATTATCAAATATCTTGAGCCTCCATTGGTTCATTATAAGAGTGTAACTCATCTGCTCATACTCATTCGCTAGGTGCTTGACACTGCAGGACAACTTAACTTGCTTTAGGCATTTTTTTTAGACTGACCTCGTGAAATCGCGTTGTATGTCATGCTAGTTCTTATGGCATTTGGCGTGCTATACATACACATTTTCAAGCTTTCCTGTGTTATTCAGCGGCATTTGATCACCTGTCGATTTACGCCAAGATCTCCAGTTCACATAACCCTAACCCTAACTGTCAGTGCATGGTATTTGACGTGGCGTGAAGATACAGGCGGAAAGCTTATAATGTGTACAGATAACATGTCAATTAAAAGTGGCATGTATATTTACGTTAGTCATGATATCACATTGCATTTTGTATAGTAGCCTATACATATTTCCCATTTAACTTTGAAGAAGGAAAAAGAAAGAAGCTGAACTCTGTTGTTCTGGACAATTTTGAAGCTAAATCTTAGTGATTTGCGGTCTCCTGAGATACCTCCTTCACCAATTACAATCGATTTTTCTCTGTACCATCAGGATAATCCTAAGCAGGGAATCAGTGAATCTGCTTTGCATGCCAGCCTGAACTGGAGATTATCTAACTTAATGTATATTCAATAGTGCAGTACTCATACTGGGTGTCATATGTAATTATTTAATGCTGTGATCTTTTTCTGAGTTTATGTTTCCTTTGTAAGGGCTTGAGGCACTGGTTTTACAGCTGGAAGCAAACAGAAGTGTAAGTTGTCAGCACTGTACTCTTAAAATGTTGTTTTTTCTTCCTTATTTCTCTGCAACATCTAATGAATATGCAGGAATATTTAGATGAAAGTAAAAATACAATATTGTTTTGTTTATTGTGCAGAGAAGTTGTGTTATACAATATTTCTTTTTTCTAATATTTTTCTTTATGAGACTATTTTAAATGGATAAAAATAGCCTTGTTTGTTTTTATTTTTCAATTAAGCTGGAGAAATGATGTGCAAAATGAAAATGAATTCGATTCTTCAGATTACATTCAGATTTCTGATGAGTGTACCTCTTCAGTCCAGACTTTTAGTTTGTTTGATTATACAGACCGCTGTTGTCTGTATTATTTATTTCCCAGCTTCTTTTTTATTGGCCAGTTTAAAGTATTCATGACTAACATTAAGTATGTTTGAGATGAAACTTTCAGTTCCCCAATTTCTAATTTCCTGTGCATTTATCGCAGTTGTTGCTGTTTTTATCAGCTTACTGGTGAGACCATTTGTATTTTTTTTGTTTTTATAGTGGAATGATCTTGATTCTGTTACAATAAGGTCCTTTCCTTTCCTTTTATCTCTGTGATGTACAGTTAATTAAACCTAGCCTACAATTTACACCGATACAGTCTTCATCAACCTTTGTTGTTCAACAACATCGTATCAGGTTTGTTTGGAGACTGCTTATGGATATGTATTTTGTGATAAAATAATTGTAACTCCAGCACATTTATTTTTTCCCCTCTCCAGGACTGTACTGCCGTAACTGAATGCTGTGTATTGTTGTGTATTGTATTGTGCTTTAAATGTCAGCCACAACTGTGTATGAACTCATCAGGGTGCTCTTCAGCACAGGACTTTATTGATAGAAAGGTCATTCAGGATGAAAAGGATCACCATGGTTACGCAGGAAAAGAAAAATGGAACCTATGCTATTTTATGTTATGTCTTCTGCAACCTCTGCAAAGAATGGCTGCATCATTACAAACCTTACAAATGAAAAGGTATAAAAACCACAGCACAGTGTCCCTTTGTGTTCTTGTGTCTATACAGCATGTGGCGCCATGATTATTTTTGATAACAAAGAATAAATAAGAAACATGAAGTGTCTGCAGTTTGAGACTTTCATGTAAGTATGTACACATTTCAAGAGAGAAAGCACCTGTGAGGATGTGTAAATAATACGATTATGGACTGGAGCTTAAGAAGCAACCACAACTATAAGGATTGAAGATTTTTCCTGTCTCAAGCCTCTATTATGGATACTAATATAAATGCTCTCAGAATGTCTTTTACATTTTGCTTCTCTCACCTGTATATATTTCTAGACCCTTCAGTGCCCTCAATGCCACCTCATATTTTTATTCCACTTTGCTTTCAAGTTTAATTTTCGCTGGAATATGCCATGACTTACAGTTCAATTTACCATAACATTGTTTGAGTACGAGTGAGGCTTTTTAAGAAGAATATTGGCTGAAACATTTTGAAGATATGGCTTAATGCAGCCTTAGAGGTTGGCTTGTCATTATTCACTGTCTGTCGTGTTAAAATCAGAGAGCAGCGTTAATGACCAGTCACTATCAGTAAAATAAAAATGTAATTTATATTTTTAGATTACAAAACTTTTATTATTTTTAAATTTCCCAATTTTTAGAATTTCATATTCTAACTTCAGCTTGAACCAAAATGGATCAAGTATTGGCTGTCGTCTTATGGATTTACTTATTACACATTTGATGTGATGTGATTATAGGAAACCAGGAGAAGAAATTTATTGTTATTATTATTATTATTATTATTATTATTATTATTATACAAAAATAATTTAAGTACCAGTCACCCATACACCAGTCGTACAACACATCATCACATCAGCACAAAGCATTTCTCCTTTTTCATACACTTCCCTAAAACAGTGTGAGTCTACTTGAAAAGAATGGGACAATGAATTACGAAGTCATAAATGGTAAAGACTGATATTTATTTCTCATCACAAATAAAAAGAACCATGCTTACTCATCACATAAAGAAAAAAAACAAGAGAATAGCCCAGTCTTTGTATCTTTACCGACGTCGCTGTCGGAGCTTTTTTCAGAATGTGAATAATAGCACTCTATGAAGATTGAAATTCTTTTAAAAAATTCAGGCCTATGCCCATACACTGAGGCCCCCAACCCACACCCCCCATAATCTTTGCCCAGCTCCACCCAGCTCTTTTGTCCCTCCCCTAACAATGATCACAGCATTATTTGAGTGGGTCTGTCTAAAGAATATCAGTCCCCAGAAGTCTTAATAACCTGGAACAATGTGACATTGTAGAGCACCTGGTGTCCATTGTTCCAAGTGTACAGGACCCTCTCCCTGGGGTTGTAGTCCATCATGGAGATGTGGGAATACTGATTGTGGAAGGGGATGTCTGTGTACTCATAGCTGGATGTGTTGGTGTAATAGGCAAAGTAGATCTTGGCACCAGCCAGGTGGGAGTTGGTAACATACAGTGTACCACAGATCATGAAGGACTCCCCAGCACTGCGCTTGGGGAAGCCTGTGTCCCAAGTCTGGAGCACTTCAAGACTCTGGGGCTCCAGGCGACTGATGACAATGTTTCCAGCATTGGGGATGGTGGTGTAAACAGCCCACAACCCGTTTTCATCTGCCATAAGGTCGATGTCAGATGAGCCACCCCAGGAGTATGGGAAAGTGTTGTTGTAGCCAGCTCCACTCAGGCTTCGCTGCACTAGCACACTTCGAGAACGGAAATGGTACTTGATAATGATGTTGCTCTGGTACTTGTTATAGTACAGTGAGCCATTGTAAACCACATGACCAGTTCCCGCCCAGGGATGTGGAAGCAGGTGCTGCACAAAGTTCTGACCCTTCATGAAGTCATTCATGGTGCGGTATTCCAGGACACGCCGCCCCTTGAAGTACCCATCCATGGACCACACCTGAGAAAAGAAAAATAATCCCACCGGTAAGAAAAGTCTAGCAGAAGGAGCTAATGAGATCTAGAGTTACAAGAGAATCTTACTCTGCTACACCACTTCTGCAAGAATACTGTGAGCAGTATTTCATTATATCCAGTGGCAATGCCCCAAGCAAAGTAAGCATATTGTGTGTGTGCCAGTGTATGCTATTATGCAGTTGTGAATACTTCAATGTGTGTGCAGAGCTATTGATCTCCCCTGTATGTGGGAGTGAAGACATTGCATGAGCTTTGCAGTCAACCACTGCTTGTGCACCCTGCCCTTTCCAGTCCACATTTACAGAAAATCAATCCATTTAGCAGCTCTATCTTTTTCCTCAAGCACTCTCAGCAGATCGCTCCACTGACATGGCCTCTCTGGCTGCATTTCCGATATCATTCTCTCAATGCTTCCGCTGAGGCACAGTTCAGCCTCAATTGATTCAATTAAACTGCAGTTGGCGTAGATATTTATTTTGTCCTTAACATATCAAGGAGAACTTTGCTAAAATATAGCCCACCATTTATCTCCTCTGTCTCCCCTCACCTACTCTTGCTTCTGTCCCAAATATAGAATAGGCACTATATGGGTTGAGCCAAGGGGAAGGAACTGAGTTATAGAGAAAGGGAGATTATGAAGCATTAAACATTGTTTCTCCTCTGCTTGGTAAATGAGTCCCCAGAGCTGAACAGGAGGAATGGGGCTGAGCCAGGCGATAGCATTTGCACAGTAAGAGTATTTTTCCCCTGCTCTCATTTTCTTTCTGGCTCATTCACAACAGTGATGTTTCCTAAATATGATTATCATGATTAGTCTGGTAGTTGATGTGATATAGTTGATGTACTGGGCCCTGAATACATTCATTGATGGATCTAATGACTTGAATGTTATCTCAGCAAATCGAGTGATTAAAGACAAAGATCGGGACATTCAATCAAAGAAACTGACCTTTTCTGTCAGCAATATCTGTTTAGCCTGCTATGATTCAGGATGGAGGTAAAAAGGCTATTCTCATTTCTCTTCTTAAACTTCATCATTTTCCTATAATATTCCACCTCTTCCAAGTCTTCCACCCTTGCATCTGTTTACCACTGCTCCTTCCTATGTGCCTCACTATACAAAACCATATGTCATCTTTAATCAGGTGAAGCCATTACTATATCATCCGAGTCCAGAGCATTTCAGCACACTCTTTGTAATTACTTAGGTGATTTAGAAAACTTTAGCCCAAACAGCTCATTCATTTCTCCACTGATGATGAAGTGATTAATCAGCTGGACTTGTGGTGACAGAGGGAGACAGGGAGGAGGGAAAAGGATGCTATCCATCAGTGACTCAGCTTTGCATCCCTATTTCTTTTTTCTGTCTCTCCTCCTTCAGAGCTCACGAGACATCCCACTCAGGCACAGCAGTCGATCAGTCACTCAAGAATCATGACAGCTTTGCTATGACAGATGTTTTCTCACACAGGAGATGAGAGTTTTGCCTGTTTTTGACAATGACTTTGGCTCTACTTTACACTTTGTATATGTTACCAACAACGATGTAGGTAATAGGATTAAAGAGTATGAGTTCACAAAGTAGCATAGAAGAAAGACTTACTCTGTTGTCTGAGCTGGGGATCATGGTGTCTGTCATCCAAGAGCCAAACCTTGACCCTGACGCACGTACTGTGATAGGATTACTGACACCAGTGAGCTTCCCGCAGCCTGGAGGTTGAGAAAGAGAAAGAAGGAAAAAAATCATACAGATTTATTCATGGCTACATGCCCAGAAGCACCCAAATATTTTCTGTGTAACACACACACAAACACACCTGCATGCAAACAGGCAGACGTTTACTGTATCTTCCACTAAATTTAATTTTGGATTATGTGCTTTCCCTTATTTACATATTTCAGGGATTTTCTGTTTAGCAGATGACACTAACACATTTTGACTAATAAAACTCAGACATGTAATGGTCAGATTTTATTCATCACTCAAAATAACAGAAACATTAAACATTCCTTTTTTGTCCTACTATCTAATTGTTTTGTTCTTTCTGATGATTCATAACACTAGAATAATGAAATTATAATAATGAAAACAGCAATATTTCAAAAGCTACAGTCACACTGCAGCCTTTACTGGGAAGTCATCAGTTTTTACTGTATATGTGAAATTTTGTAAAATCATCAGTTTAAACTAACGTATTACATGAGAACCAAATTAATTATTCATTCTTGATTTCTGGGCCAACTTTTCTTAATTTATGAAGGTAATTAAGGCAGTAGAATTACTATAATTACTGGCTTTTGGTTGTATTCCTACAACAACCATCTAAGCTGTGGTGCATGTCCATATTTGTCCAGACTCATATACACTGTTGCCCATAAAGTTGGAATAACATTTTTTTTTTTTTTTTTTACCTCTTCTCATGAAATGATTAAGCCAATGTGATTTATTCTTGACAGATGAAGTGTAGCTGGGATTCTAGTGTCAGGGGATATATCATCATTGCACCTAGTCCAAGCTGATTACCAATATGTAAACAGGAATAAAAAGAGGAATGCATCTGAACTAACTGTATTACTAACAGTGTAATATATGTAGGGATGACTTTGAAGGCATTTATTAAAGTTTATCACTTTGTTAACATGTCTGATTTCAGTGAATAATGTCCAGTGAGAAACTTATGTCTTCGTTGGTATTTAAAAATAACCAGAAAGGTGTTGATGACTTTTGCAACTGACCTTTGACTATTTGAAGGTTTTTTGTTTTGTTTTTGTTTCATATTTCTTTGGGAATTGTCATAATTAATACATCCATTGTAACCCTTGACCACCAAAATCTAATCAGTTCATCTCTGAGTCCAAGTGAATGATTGTACCAAATTTGAATAAATACATTAAGGCATTCGTGAAACTGCAATCACAAGAATGAGCAGATGGATGGACAACCTGAAACTGAATTCTTCCCAAATTACCGCATTTGTTCCTGACATGAAGGCATGAAAACACACACCCACCCACAGCCATCTCCATATTTGTTATACCTAGTTTCTGCATGCAGGAGTGGAGCCTAGTTTCCAGTAGCAGGACTCTCTGGCGCAGTTCTTCATAATCATAGGCTCCCATTTCTTCTTGGATAGCCATCAGCACCAAGGACAGATTCCTCACCTCCTCCCGTAGTCGAAGGATCATCTTGGCATCAGTCTTGTACTGTTCCAGCACTGGCAACAGGGGGAGCAGCTGGGTCACTTTGTCTTTCAACTCCTGAAATAATTATTGTAGAGAAAGAAAATGAACAAAAGCAAGAGAGAAGATTAAACCCTAGAAGAATAAAAAGGACTTAAAACAAGGTTGATCATACTGGTCAGTACAGGCGATTGAAAGATCTAGCCCTTCAATCTTCAATTGTTGCTTTGGATTCGTATCTCATCTCTCACTCAGAATCTCATATTGGAGCTGGGCTTAGGTAATCTCTTCAACTCCATGGCACATAGATTTATCATGAAGCCATAGTTGTCACATGCTATGCCAAGTAATATTGTGGTTATGTGTATTCTTAACACCTGTGGGACTTGCACTGAAGTCACACTGGTTTCACTGTGTTTGGCTCAGTCTCAGAGTATTGATCATCACTTAAGAGGAAACTATTTTATTTTATTGAATTTTACAATAACAATTTTTTTCCTATTTTGCTTGGTTTGTTGTGTGTGTGTTTGTCCCAGTGAAAATTTCTTCTCCTTGTTTGTATTGTGTAAGTTTTTTTTTTTGTTTGGTTTTTTTGGGGCTTTTAAGTACAGGTTTATTTTAATTTATTGTATGAAATGGTTTTGGTGACTACATGTTCACCCACAGTCAAGAGCTGCCCTGTGCAAAGTTGGGCTATGACTCATCATGTGGTTAGAAGAGAAAAGAACAACATGTCCTTAGGTAGGAGTTCACGTAGCGGCAGACTGCTTGGATGGTAGAGGGCTCAAGAGAGAAATAGGTGTATCAATAAAAGTGTGGCCGCCACAGGAGGGGCTATTTCCTCCTTGTTAAGGTTTATCGTAAATCTGGTGATGGAGCAGCTCTCAGCCCTGTAGCGCCACATCATAAATCTCATTTTCCCCTTTTCAAGTCGTGAAAATTCGGTCTCGTTAATCTCCCACGCTCTGCCATCGGCAACTTTGAGCTGCATGCATTCATCAACCAACCTACTCTGGTCGAATCCTGATTTTTTTTTTTTTTTAAAGGCCTTTTCTCTTTATTGGATTGCAGATTTGCATCCAGCCAAGTTATGGGATGTAATGCTTAACATTTTGCATATTTTAGTCAGCTCTGACTTTATTGATGAATTGGCTAATTTCATAAACATCTTCATTACCGCCATTGGAATTACTTCATAAAACACACTGAAAGCAAAATACAGCTGTTCATGCTTGCCCCGTTTGCTGAGGTAAGGTTCTAGTGGTAAAGCACATTTGGAATTTATCTAGGCATCTTTTAATCAAACTATTTTATGGTCCATCTAATATCTGTAAGTATCTGAGAAATGTGGGGAAAGCCTGGCCAAGACAGCGTGCTGACAGGAGGACAAAAAGGCCCACTGATAATGGCAGCTGAGTCTTTGCTTGTAGAGAGATAAGGTAGAGATAAATGTGAATATATATGCCTGTTATCTATGTGCAGACACTAGAATGTTAAGTGTATAGAGTAGGGAGAGAGTCTAGAGAAGAGAGAGGTGGAAGGATGTAAAGAGGAGCTCAGAAGAATGCAGTCTTCTTCTCGGTCCAGGAGTTTAATAATTCAGTGGCATGTGAATTTCTTCAAATATCCACTGTGTATGACTCAGTGACTCAGAAATAGTTTGGGAATTGAATTGGAATGTACCTTTGCTTATGCAGCACTCTGTGGAGAGTCATACAAAATTTTATTGTCTATGAAGAGCAAAAGAGATTGCAACCCATCTGGCAAAGTTTGTGTGTACATATAGTGCAGCGTCACATCTATCCACATTCACTCGACAATAATACACACACGCACCACTCTGCTGGAGGTGACAGACAGTCAATTACCTGAAAGCCCTTTGGATTGAGGCTGCGAGGATTTTCAGAGGCCACCCTCAGCTTTCCATCCACCACTTTCATTAGACTTTCAGTGTTCCTTACATACTGTAGGTCTCTGTATGTCCGCAGATCCAGCACCTCCATTGACTGGCTAATGTTCTGTACCTGTTTGACACAAACACAACGAAGATAATGTTGATATTCAGCCAATTTAATTCTCCTTTTACACTGATCCTCATTAAATGTGTAGGTCCAGTTTGGTGGGAGTTCTATGCCTTAAATCTGAGACACTTGCTCAGTTTTCTTTTACTGTAAATGTCAACTAAATATCAACCAAAGATAATTTGATGCTTTATGGTCTGCTAAATTCTTAACTAAAGGGGATTTTTTTTGTTGGTTCATTCATGTGTTATCCCTTATGTAGTACATATTTCATAGGCTTTCACCCAATGCTCTGGTTGGATATGGAGAAATGAATTGTATTTGTACAGTTTGATTCATATTAATGAAAGACAAATAACAAATCGACACTGCACACGTCATAAAACATGGCAGCTATAGCCTTGTGTGCTGCTAAATAACACTGAGAAGTTGTCCATAATTTTTGCAGTGGTACCTTACATTACACAGTACTTTAATTCAATATGCACTTGAAGTCATCAAACCCATCTCAGTCAAGATATCATATTCCTATTTCTAACAGATGTGGCAAGTATAGAGTATTGTGATGGATTCATACAAACTGTAGCATAAATGCAATAAATTTCATTGAGAAGCAAATACTGTCAAGCCATTTATTGTATCACGTCTCAAAAGACACAGTTTTGTGGTGTTTAATTTTTTTTCTACCAAGTACACACTCACTGTTTGCTCACTGTTTTACATCCCACTCTTTTGCTGCATAACCTGCCTACTGTTTCATACACCCCCTCATCTCCTGCACGTTGCACTGAACTGGCCAAAATTCATCTGAACACTGACAAATGGTACAGGACTGTGGATCATATGAGCGGCTCAAACATACATATGCCCATCTACCCACACAAACACACACCCACCCATAGCACTGTGAAAGTAAAAACAAAGTATGCAGTAGATATTTATTCAAATAATTCAAAACAAAAAAAAACATAAACAGTCCCATCTCTGAAAGGTCACACTTTGGCAAAAAGTTTGTTTTGAACCAAATGCCTGCCTACTCTTTGACAGCCCACTCACTTACTTTGTGCCCAGCCTACTGTTTTCTACACCCAGCTCATCTCCCACATGATTCATAATCTGTCCAGGGAATATTTGGTCCGAAAACATTTTAGTTAACCAATTAAAACTTATGTGACTGCAGCACAGATGGAGTAGTTGGAATAAAACATCAAACAGTAAAATGCTTCACCAGCTTAGAGTCTAAACCCCACCATCCTGATCTGCTGCTTCATTTGAGATGTCTAATTCCTCCATGCTGTGCTGACCAATCCAAACACTGGTCACTTCATGCTTCATGCTCCGTAGCCTTAAAACTCCCTAGAATCTAAACAGTCACATATGTGTCTGTCAGTGTAATGAAATTTTAATGAGAGTGTCTGTATAAATACTTTTACCTATGCACACCCAATGGTTCCCTCCCATCTCATTTTATCTTGTGAAAACTCAGTCAGTCAGACAGAGAGGTCAAAAGGGAAAAAAGGTTTTCAAAAGCCTGCACTGTGGGCATTCTTACACCATCGTCCTTCAGGGTCGGCCCTGCATTTTGTCTAGCTTTGCAGAAAGCTGAACAGATGCTTTGCACAAGGCTATTTTACATTCTTTGAACAGAGGGTGGTTTTGACATTGTTAGTGTATCCTTGGCTTTCTGTGTCAGAGAAAGCATTTGTGTGTCTCAACCGCTTAATAATTCCCCATATTCACTGGGTTCAAATAAGCATGTCTTTGTGGGGATGCATGAGCACACAGACACATCCAGTCTTTTAACTTGTGGCTGTCATTTGTGCGTAGCTCAAGTATCGCTGACCTAGGTGTCCTCATTAGGCTGAACCATACACTTTATTAAATGGAGCTTGGCTTTGGTATCTTAAAGGCAGTGTGCAGAGGGTGGACTGACCAGACAACACCAAAGCAAAACAGCCTTGAAATAAACGGGTGTACAGCCTATTATATTAAATTTAGGTTGAGACTTTATCAAAGAGATGGTGCTGCTTAAAAATATGTAAATATTGGCCTTACAAAGACTTGCAAATTGTAAGTGCATACTGTGTTTTGTTTTTTTCCCCACATTTTTTAATTACTTTTGATTAAAATATCTACAAACAGTATTCTTTATAAAGCTATCTGTAAAAGCTATCCATACCACTGTATATAATTCCAACCAGGGACCTTTCTGTGTGGAGTTTGCATATTCTCCCCGTGTTTACGTGGGTTCTCTCCGGGTACTCTGGCTTCCTCCCACCGTCCAAAGACATGCACTAATAGGTTAATTGGTCAACCTAAAATTGCCCATAGGTGTGAATGCCAATATAGCCACAGTTTTAAAGCACTTTACAAACGGATGGTCTGGTCACAGTACAGGGAGGGCGGGGCATATTGTTAATTCCTGGGCCATTATATCCTTGGTTCTTTCTTACATTTGTTGGTTTGTGCTTGTCGTTGTTTACCGTGTTGGTATGTGTCATTTCCATTACCATTGTAGGTATGTGATTATTGTTGAAACATATTGCATTATAAGATATGCAGACTATCAATTAGATAGTTACTAAGTGTATAATATATACATCAGTTTTCCTAATCTGTTTACTCTCAGTTATTTACATTTTTAGGTTTCTAGACAGATGTTACTGTTACTGCAAAAGTAATGTGTTATGTTGTATAAATGTGAGATGGGGGTGGGATTTATTACATTTTCTTCTTCCCATTCCTTATTGAGAAATACTTAGGGAATTTATTTTGTTATTACTAGTGTACATGGCAACTGCTACTTTGTCTTGATCACCTTTATTTATTAATGTATTTGCTCTGATATTAGTTCCTTGTACACATAAAAATGTTTAGTTTTTTCTTCTGCTCAAAACAAATGAATGAATGAATGAATGAATGAATGTGAGAGTGACTGGTCGTTCGTCTCTATACACTATGTTGGCCCTGCGATGAACTGGTGACTTGTCCAGGGTGTACCCTGCCTTCACCCATAGGTAGCTGGGATAGTCTCCAGCAACCCCCTGCGACCCAAATGAGGATAAAGCAGTTCAGAAGATGACTGACTGACCACTGCATATACATAAAAGATAAGTGAAGCCACTTTCTATAAATACCTTTTTTACTTTCTGTTCCCTATGTGCCTTCTCATTATGTATTTGTATGTGTCAATGTCAAATTTTTGTCTATGAATGTGAGCTTGAAAAGAGGCAGATTGAGACTGAGTGAGGGGGAAAAGACAAACTTCTATCACAATGACTGCAATATGTGCATTCAGGTGTCTTATTGATCCATCAGAGTCTTGGAACCTATTCAACATTTCAATTTACCAACACCTCTGCTCCCAAGACTGCATCAGTATAAGGTGATGTTAGTCCGTGTGCTTCTCATATTTTGCTCCTAGGATTTTACTTGTGATGTGTATCTATTGGTTGCTTCTTTTGAGTGTCTGTAAATACAACCATGAAGTTCCATAGCTAAGAGGAGTTTGGCTGCTTGAAGACCATCAGACAATAGAAAGCAATTAAATATTATTTCTGAGGTTTGATTTGGGGTAAGACAGTGGATAAGAATGGAGAAACACCTGCTGATAAACAAATCGAAGCAGTTTGCAGGTCTAAAGAGCCAACGAGCATCTGTGAATCACTTGATAGTATGAGTCTGCTTCTGTCTGCTCACTCACCCCTGATCTATGTGTGTGTTTATGCATTAGACACAAGCAGAAAATTACATTTGCATACACTGCACTGCACTTTAGGTCAATAGCACTCAGTGTAAATAGAACATAGATTTATTCTCGCAACAGCATGGTTAAGGGTTCTGTGTTTTTTTTTTTTTTTCATACATTGAAAGTATTTGCTTACAGGGAATGATATCTGGTGTTCAAAGAAAGACTGACTGATATTGTGTCCTCTAGAGATAAACATCATAACTGTTTTAAGCAGATTTTACCATGTAATTACGCAAGAACATTTTTAAGTGTCATCACTATATTGCAAAATATCATGTAGACTTATAAAGCATATTAGAAAGCTAGATCCTAATGATTCAATTTTCATGGATAAGTTTGGGAAATGTCTCTTATTTACTCTCAGCAACTTTGTTAAGAAAAAAATAAATCGCTTAATAAATAACACTAGCAACAATTTCCTGGATTGGAATCATATTGATCTGTATAAGTGATCAAGTGGTGGTTGAAGGAAGTGAGACTGCTCACTTCAGCAGCCAGTATGTAACAGATGGCATCCAACTTGTGCATGGTGCAGTGTGTCAGTTTATGTTTGTGTGTCTGTGTTGGTAACTGTAGAGTATCAAAGTAAGAGAGCTATTGACAGCTGTCACCTTCTCCATGAGCTGTCGAAGCTGTCTGCTGCGTGGGTCGCGGTTACACATGTTCTGGGCTGGTGCGACCACAGTACAGATACACTTCCCATCTGCGTCCTGTGCTGAGCTGTAGATCTGCCAGCCCTCCTCAGGGCTCGGGTACAGACCCTGCAGAAACAGAGACATATATATATATATATATATATATCTTAAAAATTTGGAAAGAAAAATACAAACCTGTTTGGGTCTGTCTGCTATGGTTTATCTATGTGGCTACAAAGCAGGCTTTTCAAAATGCATGGGGGTTGACAAGATATTTTTTTTCTGTCAGCATGTATCAACAGAATCCTGAAAAGTGGTCCACAGTTATAAAACATTTCTAAACTAATAAATTTAAGTAATACTTGAGAGTGTTTTGGAAAGTGTTTGGAGAAAAAAGGCTCTTTAATTCATTCCATACCGTGATTAGTTGTGCCCATTCTGTCACCATAAGTTAGTTGCAGAGTCATATTTTTTCCATGGCATTCACATTCCCTCTTGAAACCCTGTCAAAAGTTACTCTTCCTCAAAGGCAATTAATGGCAATTGATCCATCCAACTACTCAAAATCACTTGCAGGATAATTTTAGCAACAGAGAGAACAAGAAACCAGAGACTGACAGAGCTGCACTCAGTCACACCAGTAAACTCCAAAGACAATGATAAAAAATATAATGCTGAGATACAAGAAACAAAAAGTGAAAGAATGAGAGGAAATGGTTGCAGATTAAGATAAAACAAGAACAGTGGTGGAAAGTAAACAAAGGGATGAAAAACACAATGGCAAGACAAACAGATTAAGTACGTACTCAATGCAGAATGAAGAAGGACAAAGACAAACGGAAGGAAAATGAGGAAAATTAGGATTTCAAAGAAAAAAGGAAGACGGAAAAATCAGACCAAGCTGCTTGAAAACAGACCATCTAATAAGTTTGGACACAGAGAGGAAATGGAGCTGTTTGGGATCGATAATGCACCCCGTTTCCAGTGGAGGAGGGGTGAGGCTGAAAGGATGGATGTCTCTCTCAGACTAATCCAATCAAAAGTAGTGCTGTGCACTTGCAAGCACATACATGTGCACACAGTTTACCCAAAGGCCTCGCCAGGATGATCTGTTCATTCACACACACTCAGAATGTAAAGCAAAATGTAATGAGAGAAGGAGCAGCCATTTTAGTGATGAAATTAAAGACCCATCCACATAAGTGGAAGGAAAAGCCTGGAAATAAAATCTTGTGGCTCGAATCTGTGCTGCTTTCCTGCATTCCTCTGAGCGTTGTTGTTCTCTGCTCCCGTCTCCTTGGGTCAGGGGATCAGATTAAAATGTCTTGGGGGACAAGGGGACAGTGTGATTGGAGTGTAAAGTAGCAACCACCCTGCGAGCCAATGTGCTCACTGTCACATCTTGTCACTCCTGCCAATCCCTTGGCACTCCACCCCCTCTTTTCCTGTCCTCTCCTGCACTCACTGCCTTTTTCTGTTTCTGCCTCACTGTTAGAATGACTGAATTTGAAATCTGACTTACTACAAGTGAAGTGTGTCAGACAGACTACTGCTTGTATGTCAGTGATTCTTAAAGATGCTGTAATATCACTATGATATTTAATCCTTTGTGTATTTCATTATGAGATAATACTAAGATATATTAAGTAGACTAATATAGTTTTAAATATGTAAATTAATTAAGGAGTAATATTCTATTCCCATGTTCTATTCAAAGAGTCCTTACATGCATACATATGTAATATTTCATTATTGCCAAAGTTCTCTGTGCACATGCATGACTCACAATGAAAATTATTGGCACCCTGCTTATATTACCATTTCATTATTTTTAATTTCCATGTGTATTTGTGAGTCACAGTGTTAGGAGTCCCTGCAATGACTTGTACAAGTTTTTTTTTTTTTTTTTTTTTTTTCAGTCAGCACCTTTCTTATCATTGGTCTTCTTTCTTTGAGGCAATTCAGAAGGCTGTTAGGTGGAGAGACACAGAGGTCTACAGAGGCCGGAGCTGAAGTAAAGACAAGACAAAAGAGGCAGTCTCCACAGCAGAACCTCGTCCAATTTCTTTCAACCACGTCCGACTGTCTATTTCATTCTGCCATTGCCTGAGGGGAGAGTCTTTTCCAGTGTCTGCTTACCTGGTTGTGTCTCACTCACTGTCAGGACTTTTCATTTATCCTGCCATTCCTGAGAGTGCTTGATTGTATGCAGTTATATATTTCTCTAGGCATGCCTATAATAATATATCTGTGTATATATGATTATATGAATGCAATAATAACATATATATTGTATATAAATACAGCATTTACATAAATACTTTTACATTTTAATAATGTAAATATTCTGCTTTAAAGGAGCACTGATCTACCCCCAAGTGTGTTTGTTTAGAAGTCCCTGAAGCTGCAGTTTATGACACAATGTTGAAGAAACTATGCAGCTGCTACAAAATTGTGGATATATGCTGGAGAGTAGAAGGGGAGGCCACAGTAGGGCACAGTGGCTGCTCATTACAGATGATATCCTGTAGTGTGAACAGGTGGAGGTTAGCTTGCCTCAAACTGTGGAATCCACTTAAGTTACTCTTTCCAAAGGTATGTGCAGCCACATGCTTTCAATAAAATTATATCCATATATGTAGGAGTTGTCTTCCTACGCAACAGATATTCACTTGTGGTTGAAAAAGATTCTTACAAATGGATGCAAAGTATGCATCAATTTTTTATAGTGCTATAAACTTGAAAGGAAGACACAGTTGGAGTCGCACTGGTATTTTACTATAGGTTACATCGTGGGCAGAAATATGCAATGAATTAAAATTTCTACAATACAGGTGGCATGTCAGATGAATGATCATAATGCTTTCTTCATTTTCCAAGTTCATGCTGTGTCTCTTATGTGCATTTACCAAGCCTGTGAGTTTTCACAGTAACTCTCTTCCTCTCTTCATTAATGTTTCATACATGCTGTGCTGAAATTAAGAGCTTATTTGAATCAGTTCCAATTTCATTACCACCCACCTATCCATTCTGCTCTAACTTTGCCATTCAAATCACAATGGCAATTTAGAGAGCAGGAGGGAAGAGGTAATTCTTAAATGCAAATGTGCTTTGTCCCTAGCCTATATGATTTGTGCCTGATTCAGTTGCAGTGAGATCTATCTATTAGTGCTCATAAGCAACAGATTTCTCAGGGTGCAAGTAAACTTGAATATATTTTGAAACTGGCTTATTTATGTAAATTTGATTAAGTCAAATCTCTGCAGCAAAGAATGGGTCATTGACACTGGTTCATTTAACATAGTGTTCACAACCAGCAGCCCATCTGATATCTCATTATTGTGAGAACAACAACTCTCTCAGTGTCTAATACCAGAATGCCAGAAATATCGAGGGTGTACAGAGTGAATGCAGTATGAATACTGTTTGGATACTGTAAACCAGTTTGATGTGAGGGCGTTACATGTGAGTGGTGATGATAACCAAACCTGTGGTATCCTCATAGTAGAGGCTAGCATGGGAGCATTTCAGGACTGGGAAATAATTCCCTCCACCCAGACACTGACAGTAGTTTCAGAAGAGAGAATGTGTTGAGCTCACTGTCCCAGAAATTCAGCCATTAGATGTGAGGGATGAAATAGAATATGTAAGTGCGAGATTTGAAGCTGTCACAGTCATGGCTGCAACGCAGAAGCCCATTAAGGGGGAAGGCAGCAGCAATGGAAACAACAGGAAACCGCAGAGGGCATAGGAGATGAAAAATCAATTGGGCTCACTCGCTAAAGAGAGAATTACTCTTAAAGATTTCTGGTATGTCCCTTTCGCACCACCCCAGGGTCCCTCTGTTCCCATGACATCACTTTTGACAACTGGGGTCTATGAAGCTCCATCAGCTGCTGGCATGTCTTCCACCCACAACCTCCCATCTCCCCAATAGGAACAAATTAATGTAGAGTTACTTATTGTCTGATAAGCAGAAAAGGACAAGTTGTGGTTTGAGAAAGGCTGACAGGAAAGATAGAGATGGCTCTAATTTCCTACAGCTTAGTTCAAATATGTGCCCAGTCACAGTGCTGAAAGACAACCACAGTAAAATCTGTGCTGAGAGAGGGGAAGAGGAGACAAGATGAGAGTACATTACTAAGCTAAAAGGTAATCACATACTTTTTCTACATTTCTGTTTGTTTACTGCAGATAAAACATCAGATTCACCGTATGCCATTACAGTCAGTTCCCTACAAAGCAAATGTACATAGTTTAAGGGTCATCACTGTGCAAAATACCTTACTAACTAACTAACTAACATATCTTACTGGATTTTCAATAATTTACAAAGTAAAGCAGGATCATCCAATTATTCTTTTGAGTTAGTTGTATCACTGTCAAGATGTGCAGGATGGACTTTCTGTGGCATTTCATTAGACCCACCCTGGAGCGGGCTGCTGTATAGCCAGAGTCAAATGAGATCATAAATCTACAGCTCTGTACTTTATGAGCATGGCAGGAAGTCTATTATAACTTTCATAAGCAGCAGGCAGAAGGGGCAAACAGGCAGAAGCAGGATCCTGCCCTCGAGATAAGAGTGAGAGCTGAGGAACACAGCTCAGTATCACACCTGAGAGGCAGCAACATAACAAAGGACATATAATGAAAGAACCAGACTACTGAGATAAAGTTCTGAAGAGAGAAAGAGAGGCACTTTAAAAAAAAAAAAAAAAGATAGGAGGCATCAAGGTTAAAGAGTCTGAGTCATGATAACAAACTGAGGTGTCCTTCCATTTTCATCCTGTAAGCGTAATGCCTACTTTGTTTATCCAGGTTCTGCAGATTCTTTCTTTTACTCCATCTCCCCCTCTTTCTCACTTCAACACTTTCTCACTATATTTTGCTCTCTCTCTCACTCTCTCTGCAAATGTTGGTTCCTGCCAGACATGAAGTTCTCTTAAATGCAGGTAAATGGGAGAGTTGAAACATCTGTCTTGTTTGCACAAAACTTGGATCTGTCTCTACTTTGGACAAGCAATCAGATCCCTTTATTAAGTTTGGTGCATTGCAGGAGTAAACCCTATACAGATAAGTGCAAAAGACCCATGCATACACATTTACCCCCAGTCAACCCACAATCCACGGGCCAGCTGTTGGCCACTAAAATAAGATTCAGTGAAGACTCCAAGTGAAGTCCTTGCTTTCTTCTGCACCCATGGAAAACCGATTACTACAATCAGCACAGCATGGTTGCCAGTTAATAATATGACTCATAAACTCATCATACTCTCTTCCCTGCTGCCTCCTTTTTCCTCCCTGCTGCCTCTGACTCTCTCCCACTTGATCACTCCCATGACTGCCACCCCTCCTGTGTTGTGTCCTGCTCACTTTCCATCTGCAGTTGACATATTCCAATCTGGCTCACACTTGAGTGACAGTGGAGACAGGCAGATGCGTCACACATTTTCAGAAGTATTTGATTAAAAAAAAAAAAAAAGTAAAAGAAAAATTAACTTATTACTTCTCAGCACTTAGAGGTGAGCAAGAAGCTACAACTTAATGCTTTTGGTGCAAGCTGCTGTCATAATGCCAGGTGCCCTGGTGAAAAGTACTTGGCATTCACTCTGCTGTTAAACGGGTACAAGAGAACTCTATCACGGCTGGCGCTAAATAGAGGATGGAGGCAAGAGAGGCAGGGTGGGTAGTGTGAGAAAACAGTGAATAAACTGTTAGAACACAGTCAATGTATCATTGGAGGAAAATATGGACTGCAAGAGTGTGTGAACTCTAAGATGATTTAATTGGTTTGGAAGGGCATAGCAGTGATTCACAGTTAAGTTTACTAGGTTGGAATAACACTTGAAGACCAGCAAATCAATCATGTCAAAGCTTGATTTCTTGTCTAACTGAGGAATTTGCATGGGATCAATACTGTTTTGTACACAGGCAATCAGATAATTAGATACCATATCAAAACTATTTACAATGATATGACAACGTTGACTTTCTCCAAGATTCTCACGCTCCACATTGATGAGGCAGCAGAGGACACCTGTCAACATGTCACCTCAAGTAAACTTGGGTAAGGGTAGCACAATGAACATAAAAGCTAAGAGCTCAAATAAAAATCTGCAGCAGTATTTAATCTTTAATCCATAGCCTAGAATCAATCTTTACAATCCGGTTTATTGGATTGAATGGTGTTATGTGATAAAGTTTACAGTTCCATACCCTGAAAGACTGGGGCTGGATGACCCCAATCAGATCCAGAGCCCTGTTGTTCCATGCTCCCTTTTGATGGTGAGAATATTGTCTTCACCCTTCTGCCTCACGGCTCTCTTATTTTAGATATCAAAGTGAGAGGCACACACACACAGACACTGTTGCCGTGTCTTGCTTTGTGGTAGCGTGCGCCAGTACAGAAAGTGAGGGCTTTTGGTATGTGTATCGTATTTGCTTTGTGTTTAAAAGTGTGTGCCTATTCAAGCACACACATTTTCATACACTTAAACAAGGTTGCCCTATGTTAAAATGAATTACCGTAAATTTTGAAATAGCCACCTGGGCTTTTATACATCAGCGGCAAAAGACGTAGGCTTTTATTTAGGGCTAGGTTATTTACAGGCTTTGTGTATCTTGCTCTTCGATTTATGCAAATGCACAAACTTGTTATATGCATAGTCCAGTTGCCTTGATAGATTCTTTATAATGTCCATAAGCTCCAGGGCAGCAAGTGTTGCATTTTCCTCTGTACAATTTTGAGCTACAGTGAATGAAACTCTAAATTTCCTCAAGAGTGTTCATTTTAAAGTCTTCCATTTATCATCTTTTTTTTTGTTTTTTTTTTTGTTTTCTACATTTTTGACAAGTATAGCATTATTAACATCATAGTGATCAGGAGCACACTGACTCTTTAAGCCTAGAAATATTTGGCCTGATTCTGTTGTGTAGAAATAATTAGCGCTTATGAAAAAATGGACAAAATGCTCCGTGTGAACTGTTAGTTATAGCCTTTTTTTTTTTTTTTTTTACTATGTTGGCAAACTAAACTCTCTTCATTCATAAATGTCCAGATTTAATATCAATTGATTTGTATGTAATCCATAATGACCTAAGAATTCAGAGTATGATTGGTTGTTGCTCCTTGTCTTCAAAGTGGCATCCTATGAACAGCAGGATATTTTTGATTGTATCTACATCACAAATGTAAAGTATGGTACCATATATCACATAAGTTATATGCTGATGACATCTCAGTTTATTTGTGAAAATGTAATATTTCCAAGATGGCATTGCTGTACTACAGTATTTTATCACACATTAAAGGACATTTGGCATATTAGAGTTGTGCAGTTGAGTGCTGATAAAGTTGAAGTGGCCGAAATACTTTGTAAGCCAAATTTCACCACTCTGGAATTTTCTGCTACTATTTAAATTTTCATGTACAAAGACCACTTAGAGGTTGCCCTTCCATTAACGAGTATAACAAATCTACAAAGGTTACTGTAATGCACAATTTATTTATACAACGTGCTCTGAGAGGCAACTAAAATAATTTAAATAGGTTTGGCAGAGCACTGGAAGCTTGTTGAACAGTGGGCCCAAACAAGCTCTTGCCTCATAATAATAATAATAATAATAATAATAATAATAATAATGATAATAATAATGAGAAGAAGAAGAAGAATAAAACATTTTACAATGGAAATCAAAAGAAACCTGTTCAGTAAAGAAGTTTTCTGACTTGAAATAATGTAACATGGACTGCACAATTGATGGACTAAAAGCCTAAAAGCCTAGTGGAAGTGGTTTCTTAATGACAATGACCCCACCCACATGGCATGAGGAAGCCACTTAGTTGTTTTTATGAAAATGATGTGAATGACACAATATAGCCTTCATAGTCTCCACTGTATATCAATAAGGGTTTTTGGAGTGGCATGTTAGATGCCACTCTTCACCAATGTCACCAATATCCAAGATATCCACAGACACCAAGATCTTTTAGATGAATGGTGTTCACCCTTCCTATAGAGATCACAGACTTGTGGAATCAATGCAACACCACACTGAAGCTGTTCTGGCAGCACATGATAGCGCAACACCTCACGATGAGGCAATTCTTTAATTTTAGCCATCTATAATGCCAAACATATAATATATTTCAAAACTTTCCAAATCTTAAACACCTTAAAATTTCTTCATTGTTTTATTTAGTGGCTAAATCTATATCTTATAAGAAGTTAAATTATTAATGTAAAAATAATTTTAAAAAAAGCTAAAATGTACTTTTTTCATGCTCTTTATTGTATTTTTACATGTAGCACAGACACAGATTTTTGAAAAAGCTGCTATGGTTCTATTTGTAGATTAATAATGAATTTTGTGTTAACTTCACAAAAGTAACATTTTGTGTGTAGCAGCACAGATCTCCAGTTAATTTCTACTTGACCACATAGCCACACTACTTCCCTGTAAATGTTCTAGGGTCTCTCCTCCTCATTAAGGAACATGATTTTGCACTATCCAGATGTGCATAAGCATCCAGGCAGTGTTGTGCCATCAGTCCCATCTCAGAAAGGCCCATATAAACTCAGTCAGCTGTGTTCTTGGATCAGCTGGTTAGAAGACAAGCACAGAGAGCTAGTGAAGCAGACTTTGAAAATAGCTCTGAGCTGGGAGAATATGGGACAAAGTATGCACGGGTGTTCGGGTGGGAAGCAGCCATGTAATGGCCACTGGCACACTAGTACCAGAGTGTCACAAGACCATGGGTAGATTGTCTTTGATTAGAGCACTAAACACTGTGAGTCACGACTGTTCCTTAGATCATCACAGGAAAATGTCTCATTAATAGTGATGGGACTTTGAGGCGAGGTTTTACATTAAAGTTTTATTCTCTGCCATTGTTTACGAGAAGAGAAGATTCTTGTCTCACAGGGATGACATTTCCCATCACAACACCATCAAACAATCAGTTTTTATGAAACTTTGATGAAATAAACTTTAGCTGCAGCATTTTCCTCCACTGGTTATGAATGAGGGTTAGCTCAAAGAAGATATCCACTGATAATATGGATGATGTTTTATATTGTATCTAGTCTTTTGAAATTGAAATCATAAGGCTTCCAGTCATGTGTCTTGATTTGATTAATTTCAATCAAACCTGGCAACATTTTCATTCATCTTTGACCCTGCAAGGTATCTTATCTTAGCTATCCTCAGAGAGAGAGAGAGAGAGAGAGAGAGAGAGAGAGAGAGAGAGAGAGAGAGAGAGAGAGAGAGAGAGAGAGAG